>JAGMWU010000358.1:19090-29615 GCA_018697195.1 Certhia americana | reverse complement strand
TTAATTTATCTTATACTTTTAAATTTGAACCTGTTTTGCCCTTAGAGTGTTTTTTTCTCCCAATCCTTTTCACAACTCATGAGCCCATCGTTTGTCTTTTTCCCTCTCCTTTGCCAAACTGTAGCAGGAGAGAATGAGTATATGATTTTTGTGGGTGCCTGGCATTTGGCCAGTGTCAAACCAGGACACATGGCTTTAGGATGGGAATTTATGACATGATTGTTAAAGTCTGGCATCATGTTCTAAATGGATGATCAGCACTAGATTATTAACGTATGAAACCTGTTTAATGAAACAGAATTGAGAAGGAGGGAAGGTGATAGCTCTTCAAGAGTAATAGAAGGAAAACAAGTTACTGGAGATGCTGTATTGAAAGGAAATAAATTGCAAGAGGGATGCTACTATGCACATCCACATGTGGTTAGCACAACCACAGAACTGTATGCCTTAATAAAAGCCTGAAAATTGTATCAAGGAATGATAGTGAATAAAAGTATGCATGTGTGGTGGTACATGCATTTGGAAATCTGGGAGGAAGGAGGTTTGTTTACTTTCAGGGAAATAGATACACTTATGAGAGCTCAATTACATGCCTGTTGGAGGTGGTAAATTCATCAAAAGAGGTAGAAATAATGCATGTTAGGGGACATCAGGCAGATAGCTCAGAAGAGCCAATAGGTAGTCAACTGGCCCAATGGAGATGTTCAGAATGCAGCACTTCTGCCAGAGGTCTCTGGGATCCACCCTTTGCTCCCTGTGACTCAGCTGTTGCCAGGAGGGGGAAGTGGTGGTGGTGGTGGTGCTGTCTTTTCCACCAGAGGAATTGGAGATAATTAAAGGCGGTGGGGCACAGGAAAGAGAGGAGAATTGATTTACAAAGGACAGTAAACAGTGGATGCCAGGAGCTTTGACCCTGCAAATATTAAAATGTGAGGGGGGTCATTGTGAGTCTCCAGGATTGGCAGAAGCCTTCCTCAAGACTGCCTTGGGTCTTTTTGTTTTAGCAAAACAAGCTACTGAGGGGTGCCTGGCTAAAGTTAATAGCCAGACTACACAGGAGATTGCAACGTGGGGCAGTGACCTTGGGCTATTCTCCTTTCCAAGGCTGCTGAGTATAGTTTGCTGAGGTGCTGTGGGCGAGAGGGCTTAAATATCCTCTGGTAGTGGTATGCCAGCTGGCAGGGTGGCCAAAGGAGTTTCTGGTCACATCAGCAGGTTGATCAGTTAATGTTGCAAATAGCTATGTAGTTGTTGGCTTTTGCTATTATGTATTGGCTTTTGCAAATTATTTTGATATAGTACAGTTTGTAATCACTTTTAACTGCTTTTGATACAGTATGATTTGTCAGCTTTTTGTAGTCAAAGACCTAGATGTCTTGGGTTGCAGTGCAAGATGTAACCAGAAGTATGTATTCTATCACCATCTGTTTAAACTGGGGTGGGGGTGGAGGTGGGGTAATGGACTAACTGTTAAAGCCAGGTTGGGCAGTTTTCTTTATCTCTTCCATATCCTCCCTCCAGGGAGATATCTTCTGCTAATGGGCCATTGAGTCTCACTTCATGACTGATAAAAGTTACATCACCCACTTGTGAGATGCTCCACCCAGGGGGAGGACCTAAGCATTCCTACCTGGATAAAAATCAAAAATTTGGAACACCAAGGCGGCCTTTCCACTAGATTCTCAGAGAAAGACCCGGCCCATCTATCACCACTGGACCTTCAGAGGAAAATTCCACCTTTCTACAGGATCATCACTTCAACAGAGACACATCTGCCACTCCAGAAGTACTGCAACCACCATTTAATCGGACTGCTACCAACACCCCAACCAACAAAGTGTCAGGTTGTATCATGACTCTGTCGGTGAGTTTGGTTTTTATTTGTATTACTGCATTTTTGGTTTAGTTCTCCTAATAAAGAACTATATCTTCACCTGAGAGCCCCTTAATTTCAAAATTATAATAATTCGGAGAGAGGGGTTTTACATTCTCCATTCCAAGGGAGGCTCCTGCCTTCCTTAGCAGACACCTGTTATTCAAACCAAGACATAGCCACTTTGTAAATATATAAAATATATATTATAGTTTAGGCCTTCACAAAATGTTAAAGTAGATGCTATGTGTTAACTTTTGCAGAAGTAACTATAGTGGTGAAATAATAACTAATGTCTTTATTTTTGTAACTAACTGACAATGGTGAAATAGCTAATATTGATTGAAAGTACTTGTAAAAATGGCTAAAATGTCTGTATGATAAAACAATAGTGAAAAGAACCAGGCAAATAACACCAAAAGAATAAGGAGGAATCCACCACTGACCCTTCGGCTATCAATAACTCAAACCACAGACCAGAGCACCATGTGAAGAAATAAAATACAAGACTCTCAAAATCACATCTGCATTGTGGCACATACTCTAAGAACATAAGGTCAGGGGTCAAAGCAAGCTAAAGAATTCTCAGAACATGCAACTCAAAGGAATGTTTGAATATGTATAATCTTTATGAAAAAGTATATAAGGAAAGTTGTTATAGCTAACTGTGTGCCTCTGGCAGTTTGCCAAGCATCCCAGCATTGTGTATTGTCCCTTTTATCCCTTATTAAACTTCTAAAAATTTTAAAGATTCTCACAGTTAACAAAGGCTTTCGGGGATTGTGCAGGCAGTGGACTTGGACAGGGAACTCATTTTACAGGGGGATCCTTCAGGGGACTTGAGCGGGACCTCTATACCCCCAGGCGCCTTGAGAATTCAGGTCAAGTAGAAAGGATGAATAGAGGGATTAAGAAATACCCCTTGAAGCTAGTGACAGAAAATAAAATGCCGTGGGTAGGACTTTTGCCATTTGCTTTGGCAAAAATAAGAGCCAAATCCCAAAGAAATCATTCCCCTTTGAATTAATTTTAAATGTGGCAGGGAGATGAAGATGTATATTTAAACCAGTATGTGGCCAGAATACTATGTCTTGTGAAATCTCTTTGACAGGAAACACAGTTAGCACAGACACTGCCTTTGGACTTTGCTATTCAGAACATCCAACCAGGACTGCAGAGACAGCAGCCAGCACAGCTGAACATAGGTGGACCCATCACACTCAGCTCAAGGTCTCTAAAGCCCTGGAGATTTGGACTTTTCATCTGGAAGAAAAGCATGAGACCTTGGCTGTAAGTAGCCACAAACAAAGACCTCTAGTGATTAATGGGCTAATATGAACTCTCATTTTCTACTTTATTCTCTGTATTTGTTTGCCACACCTGGTGCATGGGCCAGATGTGGAAAAGTTGGGAGGGAGTGTTTCAGATGTTCCAGGTTGTGAAAAATGCTAGATGGAGAGAGTCCACTGGGCCACACGCCCACGGGTCTTTTCTCTCTTGGTGTTTCAGAGGGTGCAACCTTCTTTTATCCTAAACTCCCTGCTGCACGTTGCCATCTTCCTTTCCCCACTGGCTGAGGTACTAGGAAGGTACAGTGTTCCCAAGCCACCAACCACATATTCTCTCTTGAACCTGGCATTTTACCCCAAAGTTCAGAAAGTTCAGGCATGTGCAGACCCTTGTTTATTTATGAGCCGAACAGTCAGGGCCCTGTAACAAACCTGCTACTTGAAGTCAGTAGAAACATTAAGACCCATTTCAAAGACAGTAACATCCATAACCTTCACCTACCAATCTATTTGGAAAGATATTAGCTCACTTCTTCCTTCCCAAAACTTGTATTTTTAAGTGGTTCAAACTTAAAAAATTGTGACTTTTAACATGATTCTGAAAGTAATGAGTGTGTCTTTACTTAGAGTCTGTGTAAGCCTGCTTGTAGGTAAAACCAGAGACTGAAAGATAAGAAAGGAATGTTACCAGTTTATAAGGAATTGTTGCTCAACCAAGGCCATATTAAGTTCCTGAATTTAAAGACGATGAACAAAACAAACAGGGGTGTGGTGTGGTGTGTGGTGTGTGTTAAGGGGGTCTCGTAGTAAGCAATTCAAGAAGTCCATACCCCTGGAGTACCACAGCTAATGGAGAAAGAGAGAGGGTGATACGGCCAGGAAAACAGGACTAAAAGGAGGCTGCGTTCTTCAGCAATTTGAGAGATCCCAGGGGAATACCCCATGGCCTCTCCCTTTATTCGAATAAAGTTACAGGACTTCTCTGTCTCCATTTTGGACATAAACCTCTGGCGTTGTGAATTTTTCTTCACAATTTTATTTGGTTTGGTCTTGGGGTTGATTTTTCTGACAGCCAAGTTGGAGATCCTGTTTCCTCTGTCTTGGTTCAAGACAGTTTAAGAGGTGGATGCTCTCAAATGTCTTCTTCGCTTATAGTTTTCATCAATCCTTTTCCAGCAATAAGGAGAAATGAACACCAGTACATACAAAAAGTGAAAAAATAACAGTTTACTACTAGGTGAAAGAGCAACAGGCAAAAGTTAGCAGTAATAGTCACTAGTTACATAGTTGTTGAAGTCTCAGGGACTTCTGGGAACAAAGAGAAACTCAAAATGGCTGAGTGACCCTTTGCCCCAGACTGTGGCCCCCACAGATGAGTGCATGTGGGGAGACAAAGGGAAAATGGTGGCAGCAAGCCCTCTTATCTCTCTGGCAGTGGCAGCTCTGTTGGCAAATGTGGCTGGTACCGTCTGATGGTAGGTACCAAGGTCAAGGGCTAGAACTTGTGGAGGGGCTTCTTCCTCTCAACAGAGGACAGCAAGTCAAGGCAAGGAAAGGCAGCTGGGCTGGGGCAGCTGTGTCTGCTGGCATTGGCCGGGCACTACTGATCACTGCAGGGACCAGACACAGCGGGGCCGCTCACTCCTCTCAGCAAAATGCAGCTGCAGACAGGTGTTGCAAAATTTACTTAGAAACAGTTTTTGATTGGGAAACGCCAGTTCTCGAGTTGCTACTGTCGTGAGTAGTGCCAAGCAGCAAGAAATTACTGAGTGGCAGACCACAAAGGCAGAGCAAGAGAGAATACTCCTGTGCTCTCTGGATTTAAAAAAGTCCAGACGCTGCCCAGCCCAGCCCCTGTTCAGTTTTCTGGCCTCAGGTTCCTAAAGAGGCAGTAATGATTTTTTGGCATGGATAGGTACGGACAACAATAACATTTTGGGTTATTCAGGACATTCCTTGTTGTTTGTGTTTGTGTTTACTGTGTTTATGGTGATTGCAGGTACATGGTGTAGTAAGTATTTATTATTAAAAGTAAAGCTATAATTTGTTCCCATCTCAGAAGAGTCTGATTGTCAGTGTTCTAGATTTCTTGCATTTTGGAGAGGTGGGGGTTGGGGTATATGGCATGTATTCTTAAACCCCATACCTGGTCTTGTGCATACTAGCTAGAGGAAAGAACAAGGGTTGCCAGCTGGAGACTTATGCGAACAAGATCCATCCCTAAGTGAATCCTATTTGTTTCCTAAAGGGGTCTAAGGGATTATGGGGAACAGTAGTACTAGTTTGGCCTGTAATAATGTTAAATTTCTTCATAATACCTTTTATAGGACCTACATTTTAGATTTATGCTGAGAACAGGGTTTATAGCACAGGGATATTTTAGTTCAAGCCCCCTCATGATTAAGATTAGAATCTGAATCTGAATCCCAAGGACAAACAAACAGAATTTTTTTTTTAAATCAAAAATTAGATCCCAAACCAGATTTTCAAGGTCCAAAGGATTATTTTTCAGATTTAAACCTGAGTTTTTCAGGCACAGATGTCGCAATATGACATGAGATAAATCACACGCAGACAGCTCTTCTCAAAGAGGAGAGAGGAACAGAGAGAGTTTATTATGAAACTCCAACTTACATAGCATTGCAAAAAAGTGAACAGTCATTGGAAAAGAAGGTTGCCACCTCTCTAATCACACTGCTCAATACAAAGGTCCATCAATTCTCACTTCCTTTAGTAAAGAGTGTAAACAATTGCTGTTTACAGAGACGTGTGTGTGGGAACTGACTCCAGGAATTCAAAAACATCAGAAGGCTAGAAAGAAACATGCAAAAGCAAGGGTGATATCTCACCCTTTTTCCATCTAAAAAAGAAAAAAGAAAAATGAACAATGTCGAAAAGGAATTTACAATGTCCAATATCCATTTGTGAAGGAGTCATCAAAATGATCACTTGTGTCATCTGCATCTGAGTCATCACTTAATGATCCATCCACTGAAGACTTTCAGTTTGGACACAGTTTCCATGTTGTCCGTTGGCTGCAAAAATGACAGGGTTATTCGAGGTTTTGGGGCACAATAAGATGATTGATGGTCTACAATGCCTTTGCCAACCGACTCTGCAGGGTGTCACCCTGCATTCCCTGTTTTTGTTTTTGAAGAACCTGCTTCAGAGTACCATGAGCACGTTTTACAATAGCTTGACCAGTTGGGGAATGAGTGATACCAAACTTGTGTGACACACCCCATGCTTGTAGGAAGTGCCGCACCTGCTGCGATGTGTAAGCAGGACCATTGTGGGTTTTCACAGCAGAAGGTTTGCCTAGAACAGCAAAGGCCTGCCTCCAGTGGGCAAGGACATGGCGGGCCTTTTCTCCAGTGTGAGCAGAGGCCCACATGGCAGAGGAGAACGTGTCCACCGTGACAGGCACATACTTGAGCCGGGTGAACTCAGCAATCTGGGTGACATCAGTCTGCCAAAGCTCCAAGGCCCCAAGGCCTCTGGGGTTTACCCCAGCCGGTAAAGGCGCAGCCAGCGTGTGACAGTCATCACAGGACTCAACAATGTCACGAGCCTCAGTAGGCGTCAGCTGAAACTGCTTCTGCAAGGTATGTGCATTCTGATGGAAAAACCCATGCGATGCCTTGGCCTGCGTGAGTGTGTCAGGCTGAGGTGCCACCCATGCTGGGTTAGCCAACTTGTCAGCCCTCACATTACCTTCTGCCAAAACCCCTGGCAGGTTAGTGTGACTTCTCACATGCGGGACATAGTATGGATGAACCCAGTCCTGAATGGCACACCACAAGGTCTTCAGTAGATGAAACAAGGCAGGATTACTAACCTCCTTTAAAACTGAATAACCCAATCACTGTGCGATGTCAGCCACATAGACTGAATCCGTGACCAGATTGAAAGGTCCCTGGGAAAACTCAAATGCCATGACAGCAGCCCTTAATTCAACCAATTGGGCTGACCCATCCTCATAGCCTTCCAGAACCTGCCACTCAGATCCATCCCTCCAGCTAACAATGGCCTTTCCTGTTTTCCCTGAACCATCAGTGAAGATGGTGGGTCCTTGCAATGGTTCCTGGCTATTTTTGGGCTGCAAAGAGATTTTTATGAAATTTTTGCTACCTGTAGTAGCTTGTGGTTGGCAGATGATAAGTGATCTGCCCTGAAAAATTTTCCAGAGCGCTTTGCAAGAACACACTGTCTTGGGCTGCATTCAAAATCCTGTCTTTGTATCGGGAGTATGATCTTTGAGGGATTTGCACCCATCAATTGCAAATACCGTTGTCGGTATTTGATTATCATTTGAGCAATTAGCTCAAACATTGCAGTTGCAGTCTTCTGCGGTTGATGAGGCAGGAAAACCCATTCCAAGACATGCAAGGGATCAGACCATTCATCATTCCATTGGCCAATGATACCTGTGGGATGTGAATCTGGAGTGGTAATGAACACAGTGATATCAACAGCAGGACCAATGCAGTACACTTGGCAAGCAGAAACAGCTTGCTGAACCTCCTCCAGCACCTGATGTGCCGCAGGGGTCAATGTCCAAGGTGATTTAAAATCAGAGTCTCCCCTTAATAAATCAAACAAAGGAGACAATTGTGCACTGTGTGTCCCAAGGTGTGTCCCAAGTATGGACGTAACCAAGTGATGACACCTACCAATTTCTGAGCATCATTCAGTGTCTTCACCAAGTACACAAATTGCACCTCCTGGAATCGGATTATCCATTCCAGAATTTTTGACCCCAGCTGCTTCCACGGAGGTTATTGTGGAACCTTTTCTGGAGCTATCTGCAGCCCATTAGAAGGTAAAGCATTGAGCAACTGAGGTCAAATCCTCAGCAGCTCATTGTGGGTGAACACAGCCACCAAAATGTGGTCCGTATAATGATACAGACGGGCATCAGGAAACTGCCTGTGGACTCCAGACAAGGCATGGGCCACATACCATTGGCATATGGCCGGACTGTTCCGCATGCCCTGGGGCAAAACTCGCCATTGATACCTCTGTGCGGGCTCAGCATTACTAATTGCTGGTACTGAAAAGGTGAATTTCGGTCTGCCATGGGTATGCAAAGGAATTGTGAAAAAGCAATCCTTCAAATCCATGATGAGAATTGGCCAATCTGTGGGAAACATGGCAGTCGCTGGTATGCACGTCAGCAAAGTCCCCATGACTTCCATCATGGTATTGACTTTTTGGAGGTCTTGTAACAACCTCCATTTCCCAGACTCCTTCTTGATGCAGAGGACAGGAGTGTTCCAGGGACTGGCAGAAGGCTCCAGATGACCCTGGTCCAATTACTCCTACACCAGTTCTCGAAGGGTGACTATTGTGTTACAAGGGAGCGGCCATTCCAGAGGCGAGGCAGCAAGGGAGAGGATCATGACATCCGCTCCAGTGTCCAGAAGGTGCTTCTCCTCAAGGAGAGTGGCAGGACGCACTCCACCTTGTGCGTCTGCAGCACTTGATCCATGAAGCTCCCGGGTAAGCTTTGGGAAAAGCTTCTCCTGCACCATGTGGATGGTCCTCAGTCAGGACAGTGGTCCAGTGAACTGGAGGCAGCCCAGGAAATCCAAAGTCGCCTTCTCCTTGCACCTGATCAACTGCCCTAGGAACAGAAGACTCAAAAAACACAAGCTGAGCAATCTTTGTTCCTTTCGGGATAGTGATAGGGGGGTTGGGTGTGGATACCGTTGTACAATTCTGTCCCGTAAAATCCATCTCAGCCAACCCCATGTGCACAATCATGTCTCCCCTCAAGGGACCAACGACACTTAGGGGGACCTTGTGCGTACCGCCAGAGTCTACTACAACTGTGTCCGCTAAGCCGCGGGTGCTGGCCATGAATTGGCCAGATTCCCACAGGCTCCTACCACAGCTGTCCCAGTAGAGCCCGTGCTCGGTGCGGAGCAGAGCGGAGCCGCCCCGGATCCCCCTCCTCGGGTGCAGGGGAGGGACAGGACACAGCGACAGACACTGCCGCAGGGAGCCGCTGCCGCGCTCCGCGTGTCTGCTGCACATGTGCCCCCATCTGCCGTGCCTGGAGGGGGCAATGTGGGGGGAGCAGAGTCCAAAGAGGGTCCCGCTCTTCACCGGGTACCCGATCGCATGCATCATCTCCCCGGAGCAGAACAGGACGGGTCGACCGTCATTCTTGACCGGACTGGACAAGAAATCAGTCAACACTCCCCCCTCCGGTGGCTTTCACTGCCTGCGCATACTCAACAAACTCCACAGAAGCCGCGGCTCCCGGTGCCGCCCCCGCTGACGGTGGAACCGGCGGCGGAGAGCCGAACCCGTCCTGCGCCGCAGCCAGGGGATACATTGCAGAGTTACCATGGTGCAGATGCAGCGGGGCCCCAGACTCAGACCCAATCAGGGCCGAAGGCTGAGCCAGGGCCCCCCCGCAATCCCCCAGCACCGGGAAGGCACCGAGGGGGGGCGGATCCTCCTCGCTCCGTTGCTGTGGCCGGAGGGGAGGGCGGGGTGGGGCCGGTGGCGGCGATCCCTTGGGGCTGTCAGGAGCCTGCGGGGCTCCGCACATCAGAGCGACCCCACAGGGGGCAGGCGGGGGTCCCGCCTCACGGAGAGAGCCGAGATCCCCCTTCTCCCCTTCGTTCTTATTCGAGACAGAGACATCCCCTTGGGAACTCTGCAAAGCCACGGAGTTCCGAGAGGGCCCAGAGCAATATAGCTCCAAGGCCAGGTGCACTGCCTGCCAGAGGACCAAAAGACCCTCCACATCCTTATTATAATCAGCAAAGAGAACACCCACAAGGCGGTCTCCAACCAGAGACCAAGCGTCTCTAGAAAAAACATTTAAAATCCTGAAAAAAAACATTCCTCCGGGCCCACAGGAGCAAGTGTTCAAACTCACTCTTGGAGACAGGGATATGATTTCTGTCTCGAAACCCTGTCCAGAGCTCCAGTGCAAGCGATCCTCTTGCAAAAAGGTTTTGTGTGGTCGCCATTGCTACCACACTACAGCTGCCCGGAGGAGGAAAGAAGGAAAGGAAACTGAGGTGACCTCACTCACATCAGTCTTTCACTCAGGTTCACCACTTGTCGCAATGCGAGACGAAATAAATCACATGCAGACAGCTCTTCTCAAAGAGGAGAGAGGAAAAGGGAGAGTTTATTATGAAACTCCAACTTACATAGCATTGCAAAAAGTGAACAGTCATTGGAAAAGAAGGTTGCCACCTCTCTAATCACACTGCTCAATACAAGGGTCACAAGGGTCCATCAATTCTCACTTCCTTTAGAAAAGAATGTAAACAATTGGTGTTTACAGAGACGTGTGTGTGTGTGTGTGTGTGTGTGTGTGTGTGTGTGTGTGTGTGTG
>JAGMWU010000358.1:0-19080 GCA_018697195.1 Certhia americana | reverse complement strand
TGTGTGTGTGTGTGTGTGTGTGTGTGTGTGTGTGTGTGTGTGTGTGTTGGGAACTGACTCCAAGAATTCAAAAACATCAGAAGGCTAGAAAGAAACATGCAAAAGCAAGGGTGACACACAGACACTATATGTATGATGCTATCCTTACAACGAGGGAGAATTGCATACATTTTAAATCACCAGAACATGTGTTTGGGAGAACAGTCAATTTAAAATCTAAATACACGTTTTTAGACTACGAAATTGCTAAAATTTGCTAAATTTCCAAACAGCAATTTATTATTGCCAAGGTTTATGCTTTTAGTGGGTCCAAAGCACTATTTTTAAGGCTCAAGGTCCAAAGCCTCATTTGTGAGTCCAAAGGCTCATTTTTGTCCCTAAACCTTCCTGTTTAGTTTTCCAAAGCCTCAATGCTGGGGACCAAAGTCCCTCTTTAGAATTCAGTCTGAAATATGACCATCTCCAGTCCTTCTTTTAAGACTACAAAAACCATTTCCTCATGCACTTATGAATAAAGTAGGTCCTGAGAACCTATGGGAGGGGTGGTGGTGTGTGTTAGAGTACTCATCCTTCTTTCTCTGTGATGGGTACTCTTCCTTCCTTGTGCCACACTGGGAAGCATGTCAGCTACAGCCGTCTGTCTGTGAGTGGCTCATCTTCAATGATGAAGCTTTTTGGGCAAGCTAAAAGATTTCTGTGTACCAGCTGTGACACTTGAGACAGGCAGCTGCAGATTTTAGAGGTTGTCAGGGCTTTTGCCACTGAGGATCAACTCATCAGCATGAGGCAGACCAAGATGGGCTTCTGGGAGAGGATGGAGCCCAGCTTCATGATGCCCAGTATCACCCCTTGAGGTACAGACATCTGCAGACACCACAGAACTGTTGCAAGGACCCACCATACAGCATTATGGGGAACAACAGCTGTCTTGTGGATGTCTCAATCCAAGGCTGCAGACAGTGACACACCTGCCAATGCCCCACCGACCAGGGGTGCCGGGAGAGTTGAGGGCAGCAGATGCAAAGCACAGCCTGGCTTTCCTCTGCTTTCCAGAGCAAATGGCTTTCTGGGACACAGTGGCTGGCTACATCCAACAACAGCTCTTGCTGTACCGGGTAGGACAACACCCATATCCTCCTCATCTGCACAGAGAAGTGAGGAGTACCATAGCCCTAGAACATAGCCTGCAGTTCCTCTTGCTCTCTTCAGGGAGCAAGGGACCCACCTCAAAAGGTCCTGATCCACTTTCAGAAGACCACCTCCAAAACTGAACATGGTAACAGGACAGAAAGCTATTGCTGGCATTTAGCTCCCCATGACAGCCTAAATCTTCACTTCTTGGTGGTGAAGAATCACTTGGTTCTAAAGGGTCTTTTGTACCATCTCACCTTATTGGGGTCCCCAATATCACAAATGGGACTGAGCCTTGGCTTGCCTGGCCTTGTTGCTGAGCAAAATAGGGGTAGCTGGGGTGTTTTACCCCAGACACCTTTGGCTAGCTAGGCACTGCGGACAAGTCCAGACCTGTTGGAGCTCTCAGGTTTCTCTTCCATCGAGCAGCTTTAGGTGGTGGTGAAGGAAGATTCTGATAGAGGGTTAATCCAGGGTTTTTATTCCATTACACATGCCTCTGAATGTAGCAAGTCCTCTAACAGAATCTATCAGAACTGTAACAAACTTCTGTAGCATGCTGTAATTGCATGTTGTAACTGACTCAGGCTGCGTGGTCCCTGTCCTTTTACCTGGGGGAGGGGGAGGCAGGAAGGGGGAGGAAGTCACCAACCAGGTATGGAGGGGGAGGACTCAAGGAGAAAAGACATCTGGATGACCCAATGCCCCCTAAAGGGTGGAGGGTGTCTTTTGAAATTGCCAATCACTTGATGCCCTTCTGAAATTCCAGGGTTGATAGACAGGCTCTGCAGGGGTTGGGGGGGGGGGGGGTGGGAAGAAAGGTGATTGACATATCAGGGGGGATCTTTAGGGGAGGAACCAGGTTTTCCAGGTAAATCATGAAATCACACCACTACAATCACCTATTAGTTTTTTCATGCCTAAAACCTCCATTTTAGGGCCACAACCCTGATTTCTGAGCTTCCAACCTGTTTTATACTACCTTCTATTGCCTGTAGGACCTTATTTGGAAGGTCCAAATTTTCGTTTGTAGGGTAAAGGCTCATCTGTAGAGTTCATAGCCTTCTTTAGAAAGTCCAAAGAGTCTTTCTGGAGTCCAAACCCTCTTTCTAGCTTCCACAGATCTCCTCTCTGGAACCAAAACAGATTAGGCTCTGGACCTTGCAGATGAAGTTTTGGACCTTCTAAATAGGACTTGGAGCCTTCAAAATGATGCTTTGAGCCCTTCAGATGAGTCACGAGGTTTGTGCCTAAACAAGGTCAGTTTGGACTTAAAGCCGGATGTTTTGGACCCTAAAAATGAAATTGTAATTCCTAAAAACAAGACTAAAATATATGGATATTAAAGTAATAGCCTTAAAAATGGGGGTTTATGCTAGAAATAATTTTTGTAGCTTCCAAATGAGGTTTTGGGCATGAAGAACATGAGGCTTTGAACCTTCATTGAGGAGTTTGCACCCAAAAATGTAGCACTGGATTCTAACGTGCTCTCCTGAGAGGTGGATTCCAAAGAATCCTGGTGCCAAAAAGCCAGCAAGGATGAGGGAGCCATGGTGAGGGAGAAGCTGGGTATGGGCCTAGCAGCCATTCAAGGTCCACCCAGCACAGTTTCTGAAGGTGTTT
Source organism: Certhia americana (assembly GCA_018697195.1). NCBI lineage: Eukaryota > Metazoa > Chordata > Aves > Passeriformes > Certhiidae > Certhia > Certhia americana. The sequence goes on along the minus strand of JAGMWU010000358.1, from coordinate 16,326 downwards.
CTTTGGTATTGCTAGTTCAGGGTCAGCCTGAAGCTGATCTTAAGGTCAGAGAAAATTCATTAGAAATGAACCCTGAGAGCCCAGGTGATTTGCTACGCCAGTCACATAGACACATTCCAGTACCTGGGAAGAAAGAAACAGAACCTCCCAACACTGTGAGTGCGCCAGCCAAACCAGTGACCAGACTCATAGTCCTCAGAAGCCTTTAATTCCTCTGTTTGCTGCTGATCCAGGAAGAGACAGCAGCTTGGCTGGTGGGTGAACCCTTTACCAGGGGAGGTCCAATGACTTCCAGTTGTGAGAAGTGCCTGGGCTGTGGTAGACACAGGGTTCCATGGGCACAACAGGAGATGTCCCTATGCAGTCACATGTCACAAAGAGGCAGAGATGTGGCACCTGTCCAGCCATTGTGACCTCACCTGCCCAATGCTTGGTACCTTGACAAGCAGACCAGCAAAGATTGAGCTGGTCTTCAGGATAACTCAGCTCCTTTCTTTGCTGCTAGCATGTCTGCATTTTTTCAAGCATTCTCTGTCCTTTGCAGTGACTTCAAGCACCAACAAAATGATTCTGACAGTTAAAGCTGTTCTGTGGGTCACATTTGGGTTTTTTTAATTTTCAAGCTACATTTATTTTCTTTCTCAACAGGAGACGGGCTTAGTTCTGATCTGATTTTTCTGGAGGAGGATCTGGATCCTTTGTCATCCACAACTTTTTCATCTATTCCTGAGAGGAGCAACGGCTGCCACAGGAAATAATTCCTGTAACAGTTTTGCCAGCAGCCTTGAACTTTGTGAATGCCCACAGACAACATGGCTGGTGCTTCATTCCTGAGTGTCAGTGCACTAACAAACTAGAGTGAAATCTGGGGTGTTTCCTGAGAACAGCCAGACTGACCCAGGTGATTTTGGTTAGACACAGGAAAATGCATTTGGTCACTCTGTCACTAGTGCACAAGACTTTGAAAGAGGACATTGCTCATAGAAAGACCTGACACTCGTAGGTACTTGCTTGTTCTTTTCACATTACAATGAGGAAAAAGGAACTGATAATCCAAGGCTCTAGAGGGAAAGGAAGGTAGCCTGAGGTCCAGAAATCAGAGTGGGAGTTTGTTAGACTTCTGTCGGACTAAGCAGGGGAACAAACTGTTTTCCAAAACTGTTCCATACCAGTAGATGTAAATGGGCTGTTAGGCTTTCCCAAGTGTTTCTGTGATGGTTGTTAGACATCTGAATGTGCTTTCAAGCAACAATATTGTCACATCTCATCAAATATCATTTCTCTGCAGGCATTGCTGGGAGAATGGCTCTTCCACGAAGGATCCTCTTTCCCCCAGAGGAGATTTGCATGGACTGGCAGCAAAGACAGAGACCTGGAGCAGGACTCTGCAACCTGGGCAGTACTTGCTACATCAATGTCATCCTGCAGTGCCTGACATACACGCCCCCTTTGGCCAACTACCTGCTCTCTCGTGACCATAGCCAGTTGTGTGAGTACTTTCAGGAATATTTCCTTGTAAATCTCTTGAGCACATCCTAAGGATTACAGAACCTGGAATTGTATTTAAGAGGACAGTAGCCCTTCTTTGTCAGCCCCATAAGGTTGTGTTCAAAGAAGAAGAAGCCATTGTTCCATTGTGTGTGTCCACAGATGACACAAGATATGTGTCCATCCTCAGGAAGGCAGCTCTTTCTACCCTGGTATCTCTGTCCCTGCAAGTTAAATAACTCTCTTGGCTTATTGCACTAAAAACTTGTGACAACTTCTAAAGAATGTTTTCCCTGCACTATAATGTCCCGGGCTTGTTAGGAATGGTTCGAAGGATGGGCAGAGTTCAATAAGATGAAGTTTCAAAAGTCAAAGTCCCAAGTCCTGCATTTTGGCCACAATAACCCCCTGCAACCTTATAGGCTGGGGGCAGACTGGCTGGACAGTGCCCAGGCAGAAAAGAATCTTTAACCGGGGGTACTGGTCAACAGCCGACTAAACATGAGCCAGCAGTGTGCCCAAGTGGCCAAGAAGGCCAATGGCATCCTGGCCTGGATCAGGAATAGTGTTGACAGGAAGGTCATTCTTCCCCAGTAATCAGCGCTGGAGAGGCTGCACCTTGAGTGCTGTGTCCAGTTCTGGACCCCTCAGTTTAGGAATGACCTTGAGACACTTGAGTGCATCCAGAGGAGGGCAACAAGGCTGGTGAGGGGCTTGGAACACAAACCATATCAGGAACGCCTGAGGGAGCTGGGATTGTTTAGCCTCGAAAAAAGGAGATTCAGAGAGGGGACCTTATCATTCTCTACAGCTACCTGAATTGTGGCTGTAGTCAGATGGGGGTTGGTCTCCTTTGCCAGGCAGCAACTGACAGAATGAGAGGACACAGTCTTAAGCTGTGTCAAGGGAAATTTAGGTTGGATGTTAGGAAAAAGTTTTTTACTGAAAGTGTGTTAAAGTACTGGAATTGTCTGCTTGGGGAGGTGGTGGACTCAACCATCCCTGGATGTATTTAAAAAAAGACTGGATGTGACACATGGTCCCATGGTTTAGTTGATCTGTTAAGGCATGGGTTGGACTCGATGATCGTAAAGGTCTCTTCCAACCTTGTGATTCTGTGACACTGTCAATTTGGGAGAAGTGAAGACTGTTCTTAGAACTTCAATATCTCAATTAGGTTTCCCAAGTGCTAGGGATGATGTGCTAACCTTAGGATCCTCCCTCCCTCCCTCTCTCTTCAGGTCATCGACAAGGCTTTTGCATGATGTGCATCATGGAAGCGCATGTTAGGAAAGTCCTACGCTCTTCAGCCAATGTCATCTGGCCTAGGGCTGTCGTCAGGGATCTAAAATGTAAGTAATTTCAGATGTTTTGATAGGTTCTCTCCCTTTCTTGTAGGTGAGAACTACTAACTTCTTTCTTAGTCATAGGAGAAGAATTCGAGCCTGACATGGCTGGAGATGCCTATGAGTTCTTACGCTGTGCACTTGAGGCCATGCAGAGAGCTTGTCTGAGTGGAAGAAGCAAGTAATCATAAGTTAATAACCTTTCCAATGTTCCCAAAGCCCACTGGACTCCTTGGAAGTGCTTCCATCAAGGAAAACTTATGACCAGGGCTTTCCAAGCTAAACTCTTGCAGGAGAGGATAACTCTGCCTTGCCATTTATTTCCAGTGTGGACATCTCTTCTCAAACAACTACCATCATCCATCAAATATTTGGTGGCTTTCTGAAATCGAGGGGTAATGTTTCTACATCTATTGTTCTCCTTGACATTGTTTTCACCCTTCTGTCTGTCTGTGATAAATGGCTGGTCCTGTAACTGTCATAATTGGTACCATGGGCATGAACTGTCACCATCATTTAATTTCCTCCTTCACTCAGCATTTTGATTTTCCTTCTAGTCACATGCTTGAGTTGCCAAGCAGTTTCTGATTCCTACAAGGCCTTCCTGCATGTCCTTTTGGATATCAAAGTAAGAGGGCTTGCAATTGTGATTCAAGACATCCCAAGGCCCCTGTAGCTTTCCAGATCCAAAGCATTTGTCTTAAAAATGGATCATGGGATCACAAGGGAGCTTGGAGGTGGGTGGGAAGGAGAATGTACATCCATCTGCCGAGACCATGGCATTCATCTTCCCCATTCTACAGAGGAAGCTCTTGATGGCCCCAGGAACTACTGGGACAAAAAGGAAATGTTCAGAATCTCTTCCTGCTTTCCTGCATTCCTGCTTTCCTTCCTGCCCTCCTGCCTGCCTTGCTGCCTTCCTGCCCGTCTTCCTGCCTGCCTTCCTGCCTGCCTGCCTTCCAGCCCACCTACCTGCCTCCCTCCCTCCTTTGGCATTTCCCACATCTCAGTGGCTCCTTTCTCACTTCTCCAGGCACCCTCATCCCTCACCACAGCTCTGGAGGATTTTGTGACACCCAAGAAGCTGGATGGAAAATACTGCCTCAAATGTAGGAAGTAAGATGATTTCTAACAACTTATTAACACTTAATTCTATGTGAAGGAGCTTCATGTTATTGAGTAGAATCATCTCCATCATGGAGGTTTAAAACACAGTAATAAGAAACAGTTTTTAAAAATGTGACCTTATGGCATGGAATAGCCTTAAAGTACTGTAAGGATATGTGAGGCACAAAAGCTTGCCTGGTCTTGTTTGGTGAAGATAGGGTGCATTTCAGCACTTGGCTCTGCTTTGTTTCAAGGTGTGAGAAGAAGGTAACTGCGTCTAAGTGGGTTACAGTCCATCGTGTGCCCAAGGTCTTCACAGTGTGCCTGGAAAGGGCTGCCGATCACACAGGCAAGAAGATCAGCAAGGTGTGTATGCAACTGCAGTGCTACTTTCTCTTTGAAGCAGGAGATTCCCCAAAGCAGTACACTTTCAGAAGCTGGTCATGTTGGATTTTTTGTGTTCTGTTATGGGGAGAGGAGAGTTCTTGTGTGAAAACCATCCTGGACTCTGCTCCAACAGAGCTGCTTTGGCTGAGAGCAGTTTCCTGCTGCCCAAACCATTATGTGCTGGAGGGCACTTTCATGTGGTAGTTTGGGATAATTTCTGAACCCACTTCGTCTTTCTGTAGATTGTTGAGTATCCTGAGTACTTGGATCTTCGGCCATACATGTCTGACACAGCTGGAGAACCCCTCCTCTACTCCTTATATGCTCTTGTGGTGCACAGCGGTGACACCTGTCTTGATGGACACTTCTTCTGCTACACAAAGGTAAAGAGCAACTTCTCTCTTGATAGAGTAACGTGTGCTGGGAGACTTTTCCTTGTCAGTGTTAGAGGTATCCAAAGCTTTTGGGAGAGAAGGTCTCCTTCAGGGCAGATTTGGATTTGTTTTGGTGTACTCTGTTCAGCTGCTCTCTCTCTTTGGTGTTGTGGAGAAAACCTGGAGTTCCTTTACAGAGATGGATGACTTTCTTTGCAGGCAAGCAACGGACTATGGTACAAGATGGATGATGAGTCTGTAGATAATTGTGGCATCCATGCAGTTCTCAGGCAGCAAGCCTATTTGCTGTTTTATGCCAGGTAATAACCAGGGTCATGTGTTCAGAATATGTTTCCTTTTCCTGGCTTTGCTGTTTGTCTTCTCATTCTCCTGGGCGTTTCTGTCATAGGAGGCAATTCTTCCCTGCTTACTTCAGAGCTGTCAATTCTGAACTATGTCATATTGGTCTTTCTTTTTCTGGGCTTTAGGATGCTGGCCTGTGTAAGCTACTCCTTGTGTGCTCTCAGAAACTAGGTCATGTTGAGAGGACTTAAAGGGGACCCAGGAAAGATGGAGAGGGATTCTTTATCAGGGAATGCAATGATAGGACAAGAGGAAAAAATTCAAAGTGAGAGAGAGATTTAGATTAGTTATTAGAAAGAAATTCTTGTCTTTAAGGATGGTGAAGCACTGGCAGAAGTTGTCTATGAGCTTCTCTAAGGTGTGGCTGCCCCATTTCTGGAAGTGTTCAGGGACAGGCTGGATGGAGGTTGGAGCAGCCTGTAGATGTTCCTGCTCATGGTAGGGGGAGGTGGAACAAGATGGTATGTAACGAACCCTCCAAACCAAACCTTTCTATCATTCTGTGAAATGGAGGCTGTAGGGAGAATAGAGGACTTGTTATGGCAGGGAAGTCCCCCATCAAATTTCCCGTTGGTGACCTTGGTGAAATCTCTCTGCTGTAGAAACCTCTTCAAGAAAATGACTGAATCCCAGAGGAGCCTTGCAAGGAATGCTCTAAATAGAGATCACTTTATTTTTTCTCCAGATGCTCTGATTTGAAAATGGGAGGAATGGTGGCTTCCTCTCTGACACCATCCTATGCCCATTCCTTCCTCAGTCAGTGGAGGGCCAGCAGTGAACAGGCGGGTTCTGCAGGGACACACAGTCAACCTGGTAGGACTATGTCAATGCACTGCCAGAGGACAGGTGCCGGGGAGAGGATCCAGAGTAGATCCCTGCAGTGGGGCAGTGATCACTGCAGCTGGTTCTTGAATAGCACTGACTAAAACAACTCAACAGGGAGGAAGAGGAAGAGAAATAGTCCTCCAGGTCATGACCATGCTCTCAAGGATGGCACAGCTTCAGGCCCCTTCAACAGAAGCTGTCAGTGGACTCCTGAGGCCAGTGCTGCTTGGGTAAAACACCTGCCAAGGCAGCAAGAGCAAAGACAGTCCTCATGGCAGGGCTATGATCTTTGCAGACAGTTTGTGAAGATCTCAGATTACCACCAGTCAGTGAGGAGGAGGAGCTGGTGGAGAAGAAGCCCATCACATTTTGACCAAGACCCAAAGGATGATACACCAGAAGGGTCCTCGAATGCTAGCTCCAAGAGGGCTACTTCACCCAGTGCTGCTAGGGAGCAAACCCTGCCAAGGCAGAGAGAGCAGGGCAGATCACCACAGCGGGGCTATGACCTCCGGAGACGGTTTGTGGAGATCACAGACTACCACCAGTCAGCAAAGAGGAGGAGGAAACAGTCATTTGCAACAAACAGGCAGAAAATACAAAGCCAGAATTAAGCTCCCTTGTTTAGCCTTGTGTGTGTAGTTTACAAGGTGTTTCCTTCTCTGTAGGTTTTGGGGCTATTGGTGGAAATACTCATTGTGGGATGTTTGTGTAATGGGATTTTGAAAGCTGTGTTCTTGCATGTGCCCTACTGGCAATGTCTTCTTTTTTAAATATGGAGTTCAAGTCACTCAAAAGGACATTGTAGTGGTGTAATTTCATGGTTTACCTGGAAAACCTGGTTCCTCCCCTAAAGATTCCCCCCACTGATATGTCAATCAGCTTTCCTTTTCCAACCCTGACCGCTGATGAGCCTGTCTATCAACCCTGGAATTTCAGAAGGGCATCGAGTGGTTTGCAGATTTAAAAGGTGCCCTCCACCCCTTAGGGGGCATTGGGTCATCCAGGTGTCCTTTGTCCTTGAGTTCTCCCCCTCCTGTACCTGGCTGGTGGCTTCCTCCCCCTTCCTGCCTCCCCCTCCCCCAGGTAAAAGGACAGAGACCACGTGGCCTCAGCCAGTTTCATCAGTCACATCAGTTACATCTGGAGTCACAAGGAGCAACATGCAGTTACAGAACCTATGGTAGCCTGTTACAGATTTCGGTTACAATCCTGACAGATTTTATTAGAGGACTTGCTAGATCCAGAGGCATGTGTGCCAGAATAAAAGCCTTGGATTAAAACCTCTATCAGAATCGACTCCTTCCTTCACCACCGCCTTAAAGCTGCTCTGTGGAAGAGAAACCTGAGAGCTCTGACAGATCTGGACTTGTCTGCAGTGTCCAGCTAGCAAGAGGTGTCTCTGAGGTAAAGCACCACAGCTGCCTCTATTTGGCTCAGCAGCAGGGCCAGGCAAACCAAAGCTTGGTCCTGTCTGTGATATTGGGAACATCAATAGGACATGAACTGGGTGAGCCAACAGTGATTAGGAGTGAAAAGGGCTGGATGGCTAGGCCCTGAGAGTGCTGCTAAGTGCCACCAAGTCTACTCTGGTGACAGGAACAAACACTGCCTCCCAGGAATCAGCAGTGGGATTGAGCCTGGTTAACATCTTCCTCAACTAATGGTCTGTCTTCTGGGGCAGAGGGTATGCTCAGCAAATTGTCACATGACAGCAAACTGTAAGAGTGGCACTTATCCACTGTTGTGGATATCCCTGAAGGACCTGGGCAGCTGGAGAGACAGACTGACAGGAACCCCTTTTAGTTCAGGAGATGTAAAAGGTGCTGAGCATTAGCAGAGACTACTGAGTGAGCCCATGGAAGCTCCATCCTTGGACATATTCCACAGCCCTCTGTGCATGTGCAACAACTGCCTGAAGGTGCCCCTGCTTGAGAGGGGGGTAGGAAAGCCTTGATTCACTCTCTAGGTGACCTTCCTCCTAGCTCAAGGTGTCATGGATACCTAAAAGAGAATCCACCCAGCAGTGCTATCCACCAAAGCTGACCATCAACAGCTCCACCAGGAAGCTGGAGCCTATGGAGACCCTAGGCCAGGGCAGGCTCCTGGCAGGTGCTGCACGCCCAGCAGAGCAGCCATGAGTCACTGGACCCTAAAAATGTACCTATGGGACCTAAAAGGAAGTATTTGGTTCCTAAAAAGGAAACTTTTATAGAATCATCAAGTCACAGAATCACAGAATAATAGGATCCTAGAATCTTAGAATGTTTTGGGTTGGAAGAAACCTTAAGCATCATCTAGTTCAAACTCCCTTGTCACAGGCAGGGTCATGTCCTACTAGACCAGGTAGCTCCAAACCCTGTCCAGCCAGGCCTTGAACACTTCCAGGGATGGGATAGCCACAGCTGCTCTCAGCAATCTGTGCCAGGGCCTCACCATCTTCTCGAGGAAGAATTTCTTCACAAAATCTGATATAAACCTAATTTTTGCCTGTTTGAAACCATTACCTGTCACTCCAAACCCCTTTGTGCAATGTCACTCTCCAGCTCTCTTGGAGACCCTTTTAGGGCTAGAAAGTACTAGAAGACCCTGGAGCCTTTTCTTCTCCAGGCTGAAACACCCAAATTCTCTAAGCCTGTCTTTTTGAGAGTGGTGCTCCAGCCCACTGAGCATCTTTGGTGCCTTCTCTGAAATTGAACTAGTAGGTCCATGATCTTTCAAGAAGCAAAGATTTAGGTTCTATAAATAGGGCTTGGGGCCATAAGAGATGGCTTTGAATCTTGCAGATGAGGGTTTGGACAATCAAGATGTGTCTTGAACCCTAAAAATGACTGGATGGATCACAAAAATGCCCATTTAGAGTGAAAAAGGAAGTCTTGGAGAGGAAAACTAGTGTTTTGGGCTGCCAAAAGGAGATATTGAAAACTGAAATGGAGACTTCAGACACTAAGACTGAGGCTTTGTAACCTAAAAATAGCTGCTTTGGGAACCAAAGAATTTTGGGAAGAAAACACAAAGCTTTTGACCTTCTCAATGTAACTTTGGAATGGAAGGAGAAGATTTCTCTGTGTCAAATGAGTTTTGAGTCCTCCAAATGAAACTGTGGGCCCTAAAAAAAGTCTGTGAGTAGTAAAAGAGAGAATGGAAGACTAGAAATGAGGATTTTGGCCCCAAAACAGTGGCTTTGCAGGAAAAGAATATGTGAGATGCTACAAATGATCCCTTGGACCATGCAAAGGGGGCAATTTCTGGCCTCAAGAAATAAACCTTTGTGCCAATTATAGGTCTTTGGACACTCCAGCAGATTTTTTGAGCTGTAAAAGAGGGCTTTGAAGTCTTACAAATGAGGGTTTGGGTCTTCCAAACGAAACTTTGGGCCCTAAAAATGGGTCTTTGGAAATGAAAACGAGGGTTTGAACTCTGAAGTTATGTTTAGTGCCCTTAAGGATGCTTCAATACCACAAACCAAGGATTTGCACCTTATAAATGCCTCCTTGGAGGCTTTAAAGAAGGCTTTGAGCCTGCCAAATTGAAGACTGAATCCTAAAAAGGAGGCTTTGGCCACTGACAGGGAGGCTTTGGAAGTTACAAAGATAATTAGGCCTGAAAATGAGACTTTGGTCTCTACAAGTGAGGTTTTAGACCTTCCAAATCGGACTTGGGGCCTTCAAAATGATGCTCTTAGCCCTTTGGATTGGTCTTGACACCTTAAGAGCAGCACTTGGAGCATATAAATGAGCGTTTGGATGCAAGCCTGGCTGTTTTGGACCCTAAAAATGAAACTGTGGTTCTGGATTCTGACTCGATTGGGGTTTGAGGTTCTGGCTGTGGGTTTGGGATCCTGCGCTTATCTTCTACAGGGAGTCCTGGCCGTGGGCCCAGGATTACAACTTGGGCTTGAGGTACCAACCATAGGCTCAGGGTTCTGTGCCTATCCTCACTGGGGGTTTCAGCCCTCCTCTCCATCCCCAGGTGTGCTGCCCATGTGCAATCTGCTTTTTGCCCTGGCCATGGATGAGCTTAGCTGCTGCTTTCCCCCCAGCCACCTCTGCACTGTTAAGGAGTTCTGCAGCCAGATCATGGTGTCCAGCATCAGGTACAGCCCCAGCCTGGCTCTGTGGGAGTCTCTGATGGCTGACTGGGGTTGTGCTCTCTGGGGGACTCAGAACTGAGACCCCTCTGCTGTCCCCATCCAGTTCTTCTTTCCCAACTGGTGAAGTCTGGGACAGTCCCACTGCTTTCAGCTGCTGAACAACTGTGCCAGCACTGTCCTGGACTACCCTATCATCGATTACCTTTTCACCCAGGTGAGCCCCACCAGGCTGCCTCGTCCTTCTCCCTCTCTTACTCCTTCTCTTCTCCTTCTTCTCTTCCTTATCCAGTGCCCACCAGTGCCTGTGGGATGTGGTTCCTCTTACCTGACTCAGCTGGAGCTGTTTTGTGGGCATCCCACAGTGGGCATGGGGCACCCCAGATTGCCAAGATGGGCACCGTGTCACACACTTGGGACAGCCTGGCATCCATCAGGCCAGTCTCTAAGCCACTGGACAGCCAGGCACCCCTGGGGACAAAGTGACGCTCATAGGGACATTCCAGCATTACTGGGGTGGCCTGGCAGCCACTGGAAAGCCTGGCATCCATGGGGACAACCTATCATCCACTGGGAGAGCCTGACACCCATGGGAATATTCTGGCATCCCTGGGGAGAACCTGGCACCCCTTGGGACAGACTGACACCCCTGAGGACACCCTGCCAGCCACCTCTGCCTCCTGTCCCAGGCAGCTGCGAGGTGCTGGAAATGGCTGTGGTGGGGATCCCACAGAGTGGGGACAAGGGTGGTGGCAATGTCACCTGTCAGAGTCTGGAATCATGAGAAATATTTCTTTGCATGTTTAAGAGATTTTAAGATCTCTAACAAACAGTGGTTTTAACCTTTGTTCATGGAAAAAGGGCTTTTAAGCTCTGGAATGAAGCAGAGTTTTCAAGAGTGTGTATTACATAGTAGAATAGTGTGTAGTTTTATCACAGGGTGAGAATTTTAGGTTTATGGGTTTCTAGGATGGGAAGCAGGTGATGACAAGATGGAGAGGTCCACATGGCTTTTGGGTTTCCTCTTTCTTCCTCATCTGCCTCCACGTTCTGCTGTGAAGTGGCACATTATGGTTGGCTTAGATTAGAAGTTGACTTTCTAACAAAGTTGATGGTTATTGGAGAAGTATTATAAATACTGATTACATGGATTGTAGTATAAATGTCTACTCCACCCTGTGTGGGTGGGTTTCTTGGGGAGAGTGCCTGCATATGTCCTGCTGCACAGATCTCTGCAGGGCAGGAACAGAATGTAATGATAAGACATAATAAAACTACAAAGAAAACATAAGAGACAGCTTGCTGCCTTTCCTTCAAAATCTCTGGCTGGGGAAACAAAATTGTTCATTCTCGGGGTCACAGAGGAAAACACCTGGCAAAGAGACACACAAGAATATTTTTTATAAACCCAGGAGTCACCCTGGCAGTGTTCCCACAGAAGTACCAGCATGTATGCAACTTCCCTGACATCACCGACATCAGCACCGAGCAGGTGGCAAGCTGGGAAGGCAACCCCATGGAGAACCAGCTATTCACTCTCCCCAAGGCAGACAGCTGGGTGCCAGGGAGCAGGAGGTGTTTGGGGAGTCCCTGGAGGCTCAGGGGGATATGGGGCTGACCCCCACCTGGCGCAGGAGGGGGTGTTCCCCAAGCTGTGGGAGGCTCGTTCCTCCGAGGCTTTTCTTGATGGCCACTCCTGGCTGAGGGCAGATGCCCAGTGCTCCTTCTGCAGGGAGGTGGACCCTCACCGGCTCCTGGTGGATGTGGCAAACCAGTGCCATGGAACCCTCAGGGTGTGCTGGGACTCCCTGAGCAACCCCAAGGCAGAGGTGACGGGGGAAGGGAAGTGACAGAATCACCCCAGCAAGGGCAGGTCCCCATGCTATCCTCTGGGCACCCTGGAACTTGTGGGGCTTGGGGACACCATGGTGAGGGATGGGTAAACAGGTGGGCAAAGGGGGTCCCCAGGGTGTCCCTGAGACAGTGTCCCAGGGAGACAGTCTCCCCAGAAGACTATAGCCATCCCTGCCCTTGGCAGCGCCGACTTTGCTGTGACCAAGCTGGAGGCGGCTGTGCCCTGGGGCTGTTCCTGCTGTGCCACAGCCCGCAGGTCTTGAACAGTTCCTTGCTGAGCATCTGCATCCAGGTGAGACCTCTAGGGCAACCCGGGTGTTTGGGAGGCCGAGACCGTGCAGTGCCCCATCCCCAGGAGGGAAACACAGCCCTGGCACTTGTGGGGACAGTGACACACGGATGGGAACAGTCCTAGGGCTGCTGCAGGTGCCCATAGGGCAGGAGGAGTTTGGGGGCTCTGGGGGGGGGGGGGTCCCACCCCTCTGAGACCGGTGGTCACTGCGCAGCTGCGCTCTGGCTGGGATTCCAAACAGCGCCAGGTCCACCGGGATGAGGATGGACACTTGTGGCTGTCAGGGGTAGTGCGGAGGTTCTGCAATCTGCAGGAGCTGCTGGCCATCTCAGGGTGCCAGGGACTGAGGAGCCCAAATGCGCCTGGAAGTCACCTGCTCACCCTGCCCCAAAGGTGACATCGAGTGATGTCCTGGAGATGGGGTGGTGAGGTCAGAGAGTGACCAGCGTTGTGATGTCACAGAGGGGCTGTGTGATGTTCCGGGGCAGCTGTGTCATAGAGGCACCTCTATGGCTGTGTGTGATAGAGGCACAGAGCAGCTGAGATGTGAGAAAGAGGTTGCAACACATCACAGGACTGGTTGTGTGAGTTCACAGAGTAGGCTATGACATGACAGAGTGGGTTATGTGAAGTCATCGAGCATCAACAGCATCATAGAGGGGACTGCAACATCACAGAGTGTCTGAGTGACATCACAGAGTGGCTGTGTGACATCACAAAGTGGGCTGTGAAATCACAGAGCAAAGTGTGAAATCACAGGTGACTTCAAAAGGTGGTGGTGTAACATCACAGGGGAGCAGTGTAATGAAGCAGGCCCAGTGTTCCCCTATCTATGACACCAGGTGGCTGCCCCAGAGTTCCCCTGTCTGTGGCACCACAGCGGTGGCTGACCCAGCCTTCACTCTTTGTGACACCAAACAATGCCACCCCTAGAGAGTGACACCACAGCACTGGAAACCTCAGTGTTCCTCATATTCATTTTTTGTGACTCCGCAGTGCTGGCAACCACAGCATTCACAGTGTGACATCACAGCAGTGGCAGCCCCAGCACTCCTATCTCTGTGTCACCACAGAGGTGACAGTCCCAATGTCGCTGTTCGACAAGAAATGAACCACACATGCACAACTCTTCCGAAGGTACCCATTCTCACACAGGCTTCCACATGTCAGAGACAGAAGGATCACCAGGAAGAGCCTCTACGATCCTCCTACAATCAGCATTACAATTGCTTCTCACCAGGTGTCCAAGCAAGAGTTTCCTTGCTTCTGGATCCCCCACTTCCCTCTCCACAGAGGCAGTCAATCGCTATGCAAACTGTAGGAAGGGCTCATCAGCTCCCTGGATTACAGTTGCAAACGCCTCTTTCAGAGCGGCCAATTCCATGGTCTAAATCAATGCTGCCATGCCCATCTCCTTGCACTGCTCGAGCACAAGGGGATCAAAACCAGCTTGCCCATTAGGAGAAGCATAATTGCCTAGACCCAACAGCACATCAGTGCCAATCACCTGTCTAGGATCCTGTTGACCCAGTGTAGCATTCAGCTGCATTGCCTTGGCTGCCAATGGAATCCATTTGGACTTGAAAAGGTCATATATTACAGGATCAAAAAGAATGTAAGCCAAGCTACGAATGTCATGAGGCAGCAATGCATCCGCAGAAAACACATGAAGCATCTGCAAAATTTCAGCAGACCCCAGATCATATTTTCCAAACTTATCACAGAGATCCAGCAAAGCTGGCCAAGATAAGGGCTGATAGGTGTTATTCGTAACACCTCTAAGCACAGGGAAAGCCTGAGGACCACCTGGTAGGGTCGCAGCACCTTCTGAGTTGCGTCCTGTGGACTCCACATAGACAGAGACAGATGCCCGAGTGAGAGTCAGCAAGACCTTGCCCGATGCAGCACCCCCTGCAGCATCTGCAGGGCCAGAGGAACCATCCCTTGTGATCCTGAGAGTGACACACAGAAGCACCTTCGACCATCTCCTCTGCTTTTATTCCAACTTCTCACCAGAATCGACCGTTCTCCCTTGGGCGGACAGTCACCTGACACGGAGGTAGTGTCCACAATGCCAGTGACAAAGCCCCTGTCCCCAGAGGACCACAGGCCTCCTGCTGGCCGCATCCCCATCCGAGCCAAGGGCAAACCTTGCAGCGCCTGCATGTGTCGCAGTCCCAGCGCCCGTGGGCAACTGAGACCGCAGACCCGAAACAGCCACCGCCGGGACCACAGCAGTCCCAGTGGAGCCTGTGCTTGGTGTGGAGCAGAGTGGAGTGGGGCCGCCCCGGGGTCCACCTCCCTCAGACGCAGGGGGGGATGCGACACAGGGAGAGACACGCCGTGCACGCGCTACGACCCGCCGCACCCGCCGCACCCGCCGGGGGCAGTGTGGGGGGAATGGAGTCTGGGACTGCCCCCAAAAGGGTTTCACCCTTCACAGGGTACCCGACTGCAGGCACCGCCCACCCCAAACAGAGTGGGGAGGGCTGACTGCCATTCCTGGCAGGGCTGGACAGAAGATTGATCAGAGCCCCTGCCTCAGTGGCTCGCACCACCTGCACATGCCCACCAGGCTGCCCAGAAGCAGAGGCCCCCACCACCGCCTCCTCCGACCTCAAGATCAGCGACGGCAGACCGGGCTCCTCCACTATCGCTACCAGGGGGTACGTCATGGAATTACCATAGTGGGGACACAGTGTGGTCACAGAATCAGATGCAATCAGGGCCAGAGGTCATTCCAGGGCCTCTCTACCACTTCCCAGCACTGGGAAGACACAGAGGGAAGATGGTTGGTTCCCCCTCTCACAGCTGCCGTGGTGCGGACGGGGGCAAGACTGGAGCAGCTGATCTCTCGGAGCTGTCAGGAGCCCGCAGGGCTCTGTCCATCCACACAACCTCATGGAGGATGGGCAAGGGCCCCGCCTCACTGAGAGAGTCGATATTACCCTCCTCCCCCTCGTCCACATCCGAGACAGAGAGATCTCCGTGGGAACTCCACGAAGCCACAGAGCTCTGGAAGGAACCTGAGTATGTTCTTGAACCAGAGTGAATGTTCTTGAAAGAATCTGTTCCTCCTAGCCCATAGGAACAAACTTTTAAAGTCACTCTGGGAGACAGGGACATTATTTCAGTCTAAAAACCCTGCCCAGAGCTTCAGGACTAGAAATTCTTTTGCAAAGAGCACAGAGGTGTCAATTGCTACCACCCGAACGTACACAACAGCTGCCCCAAAAGAAAGGGTGAGGGAAGAAACTGAGACAATCTCACCCACGGCTGTCCTTCACTCAGGTGCCACCAGATGTCGATGGTCGACAAGAAATGAACCACACATGCACGATAACTCTTCACAGACAAGGGAGGAAAAAGAGGAAGCTTATTATGGAACCTTGATTTATATAGCTTTCAGAAGGTGATCCCTGATTGGAGGATAGAGTAAAACCTTTCAAATCCCCACAGGTCAAAACAACAGTCCATCATGTATTGCTACCTCTAGAGAGGAATGTAAACAATTGTTGTTTACAGAAACGCGTGTGGGAAACTGACGCCAAGAGTTCAAAAACAACAGAAGGCTAAAGAGAAAACATGCAAGAAGCAGGGCTATAGCCCCAATGTTACCCTGAGTATGACATTACAGTGGAGGTTGCCCAAGCATTCATTGTCTGTGAAACCACAGCCGAGGCAGCCCCAGCATTACCATGTCTGTGACAGCACAGCAATGTCAACCCAGGCATTCGCCTGTTTTTGACACCACAGCAGTGGCAGCTCAGTGTCCACCTGTCTGAGACACTATATCAGTGGCTGTCCAAGTGTTCCACTCTCAGTGACATAACACAACTGTCCACCCCAATGTTCCCTCTTCAGTGACATGACATTTGTAGAACCACCGGTATTCCCCACTCTGCAACACCACAGTTCTGGCAGTCACAGCATTCCCCTGTCTGTGACACCACAGAGGTGGCTGCCCCAGCAACGCTCCTTGGGAAGAATCCAGAGCAGCATGCAGTCAAGGGAACTGACCGCCCACCCAGAAAGACAGAGACGGAGAGACAGAGGAGTAATGACAGACAGAAAGACAGACAGAGAGAGAGAAAGAGAGACAGAAAGAAAGAAAGACAGAAAGAAAGAGAGAAAGAAAGAAAGAAAGAAAGAAAGAAAGAAAGAAAGAAAGAAAGAAAGAAAGAAAGAAAGAAAGAAAGA
>JAGMWU010000353.1:15734-28952 GCA_018697195.1 Certhia americana | reverse complement strand
CACACCCCCAGATTTGTGTGCACACCCCCAGGATTGTGTGCACACCCCCAGGATTGTGTGCACACCCCCAGGTTTCTGCGCACACCCCCAGGTTTCTGCACACCCCCAGGTTTCTGCACACCCCCAGGTTTCTGCACACCCCCAGGTTTGTGCACACCCCCCGTGCTCTGTACCTGGTGAATCGGACGTTGCAGATGTTGCACTCGTAGGGCTTCTCCCCGGTGTGGGTGCGGATGTGGCGCGGCAGCTTCCCGGCGCCCTGGATCACCTTCTCACAGATGGGGCACTTCTGGAATGCTTTCGCCCTGATCTTCTTCTCCACCTTCTGAGACCAGGACGGGTACACGTCGCCCTCGCTGGAACTGCCGAAATATTTCAAGTAATAATCCATGACCCCGTCCTCGTCCTTGCGGTCGTCGTCGCCGAGCTGCTGCCGCCCCACTGAGTTGATCATCTGCTGGAGCAGGGCGCTGGCGGCCAGGTCATCCACTTCCCTGCCATCATCCTCAGTCTCCGTGCCTGTGGGGATGAAGCTGGGCGAGTCCCCGGCTTCCTGCTGGTCCAGAGGGCCCCTGGGGGTGCCCCCTTCCTCTTCTCCCGGGGTGGCCAAGCCACGGCTGCTGTAATGTCCGTTCTGGGAAGGGGAGAACATCCCGCCGCTGACCGGTTCCTCGTCCTCGCGGTCCAGCCACATGGCCGGGTTGCTGTCGGGGTCACAGTCACTTGCCTTTGGTCTTTCGGTTGGGGTGGCTTGCGAGTAGAAGTCCAGGCCGTTGCAGTTCGACTCCTCCTCCTCCTCTTGGCCTCGGAAGTTCAGTCTCTGAAGGTCTCTCAACTCTGGGTTGGTCCACGGAAAGCTGCCTTGGTGGCCGTTCACGGGGTTGCTCTGGAAGAACTCCAGG
This sequence comes from Certhia americana, assembly GCA_018697195.1. Lineage (NCBI taxonomy): Eukaryota > Metazoa > Chordata > Aves > Passeriformes > Certhiidae > Certhia > Certhia americana. The sequence goes on along the minus strand of JAGMWU010000353.1, from coordinate 28,050 downwards.
TACTCTTTTGCTCTGAGATGGTTCCTCTGATCAATTTGATCTACTGTATCCATCTGGTCATTTTTGGCCAGAATCTTCCTCTCCAGGAGATCCGTGCAGACATCCCTGACGGCCGGGATCTCCAGCAGCGTGGCGGCGTTGAGGATGTCGTTGACGTTGGAAGTGCTGACGGTGAGGGTCGCGGTGTAGGCGAACTCCAGCAGCGCCGACAGGGCGTCCGCGCTCACAAAGTCTATCTCATACACGTTCTGCTGGTCCACCACTAACCCTGAGGTGAAGAGCTTCTTGAAGTACTGGCTGCACGCTGCCAGGACGGAGCGGTGGGTGGGGAACTCCTGGCCTTCCACCAGGATGACCACGTCGCACAGCAGCCCGTTGTTCCTCTGCTCATTCAGGCTGCTGAGGATGTCGCTGCTGTGATCCGGGAAGGGGATCCCTATGGGGCCGTCCACGCCACCCGCCATCTTCCACGCTAAAGGCTGTGGGGGAAGCAGGGCAAAGCCGTGAGTCAGAGCTTGGAGACATCGGGTGAATTCCCAAATTCCTCAGGGACGCACCCGGCAGCACCACGCGGGTCCCCCCCTTGAGCCTCTCCCATCGTCCTGCCCGTCCTGTGCTTACCTGAGGAGGAGGAGGAGGAGGAACAGAGCCCAGGTGCTTTTAAGTGAGAACAGCTGAATTAGCACGGATCCGGGCCAGAGCAGCAAGCCTTGGCAGGGAGCTGGCATCACCCAGCCAGGCAGCACCTGGAGCGGGCACAGCTGTGCCCAGCGTGGGGTCTGAGCCTCCCCAGGGCATCCCCTGGGAGCATTTCCCATTCCCATTCCTACTGGGAGTGTCCCCCAGCTCTCTGAGAGCAGCTGACACAATGATGTCATCCCCGGGAACACCATTCCCATCACTCACTCACCCCTGGGTGCCACAACACCTGGAGAGCTGCAGGCAGGGAATGTCCTTTGGGAAGGGCAGCCCAAACCACCCCGAGCTCTGCTGCAGGTGTTTGACACACCAGAGGTGATCCCTGGAATCTCCCGAGGCAGTTCCTGCTCCTTCCTGGGAGCTGGAGACAGGAAAGGACACCGGGATCACCAAGAGCCAGCACCAGCCCCGGATCTTGGACAGGTTCCAGCAGAAAGCAGCAGCTCTTCCCAACGCCAAGGGTTGGTTTGGGATAAGATAAATAAATAAAGTCACTCCTGACAGATCCACTTGATTCCAAAGCTTGGACAAAAACCAGAGGGATCTCCTTTGCTGGGAAAGGGGCACTGGGGCCCAACTGTGAGGCTGAACAGCCCCTAATTCTCCCACAATCCCAATCTTCTGATCCCCAAAATTAGGAATAACATTTCCCTCCTGTCCATCTCAAGCAACAAATCCACACGCTCCTTGAAGCAGCCATGCCTTTGCTGGAAAATCAACGTAATTCCCCCCATCCCGAGCACTGGGATCGGCAGGAGCCAAGAATTCCAAGCACAGACCAGACACAAAGCACCCTGGTACAAGGCTGGAGCATCCAAATTCCTGATTTCCAGATGGGGAAACTGAGGCACGGCGGGACGTGGCCTGTCCCATGCCATGGGGGCACAGATGAGTCAGGATGGATCCAGAACGGGAGTAATTATCCAGGAAACAACTCCCAGCCCCGGGTCCCAGCAGGGAACAGGAGCCCAGGTTGCACAACTCCAGCTTCCCCCACCCACCCCCGGCCTCCGCAGTAGTTTTCCATATTTACTTACTTTTTTGAAAAGTTTTGTTAAGCCCAGAAAATAAGTTTTAACTTTGGCACCTTCCTGTTTTACGCAGAGAAAAGGCAGGAGAAGGCAGGTCTGAGGCTGTGGAAAACTGATCTGGAGCAAATCCCTGGATCATCAACAGCAGGAGTTCAGCTCCCAACAGGAATGGGATGGGGGTGAGGAGGAGGGAGGACCCAGGAGAGCTGGATGTCCAAGATCAAAGCCAGGTGGCTTCCTGAGACACCTGGGATCAACTCCAGAGCCACCTCCTGAGCTCCAGGATTTGACCTTTAAGCCCTAATTTCGGGGATTTTTCCTGAGGAGGAGGAAAATTCTGTTTGGTGTGACCCCAGCTTCAGGTGTGACCTTGGGCAAGGTCACCCCGTGCCAGGGTGCCCAGGGGATCCTGAGGATCCTGAGTTGGGATTCCAGGGAGGCTTTGCTGCTTCCCATTCCCACCGGGGCAGCTCCAGAGCTCCCCAAAACCTCCAGATCAGGATCCCTGCCCACAGGAAAGCAGTGGGCCATCCCTGCCCACCCCAAAAACAGCACAGGAGCTCCCCCCTCGCCTTCCTCTTTACCAAGAGATGCTTTCCAAAGCTTTTCCCCCCCAAAAAACAGGGAATCTGAGCTGCAGGCAGTGCTGAGACAGGGATGCTCAGGGAGCTGTGTCTGTCCCCACACACATCCCAACTCCGGGACCGTGGGGAGCAGCCAGAGCAGCCAGGCAGGGCCATCCCCCCACCCTGGGGGCAGGGATAATCATCCCGACAGTGTGGGAATGGTTGCAGGGTCATGAGACTGCCGAGGGCCAGCCTGGAGCCTGCTCCAACTCGGCCACCCCGGGCACACAACACGGCCTTTGTGTCCCTGGTGGCCGGGGGGCAAAGGGGCTGTCCCCAGCCACCCCCAGGAAGGGATTCAGGACCTGGATGCTCCAGCCACATCTAGAGATTGAGTCTTTAAAACATCCCCCCCATTCCCTTTCCAAAGGGCTGAACAGCCTAGGAATTCCTGATGGGAAAAGGAGCGTGGATCTGGGGTTTTGGGAACTTCTTGAGTCTTCCTGAGGTGGGTGACTCAAAAGAAGTTCCAAGCAGCCCAAAGCTGCTGCTTGCTCACGGCAACGGGGCTCAACGCCGGCAAAATCCACTTGGGGATGTCCTGAAGCCAGGTGACAAGTGACAAAAGCTGCTGGCACAACCACAGCCCGTCCCCTCCCTGGCAAGGAAAGGTCTGAATGGGCCACCAAGGGGGAGCTTCAACTACTGACCTGAATTTTCCAGCAGCTCCGTTCTCTCCCTGCCTTCCCGGGGTGTTCCAGGCCCCTGGCCCAGACTGGGTGGCTCTGCAGGGCTCAGATGTGCCACATTTCTACCCCAAAAAGCTGCCGTGGGGGGAGAAATTTGGGAATGGCCCTCGCAGACAGCTGAGGGGGAACCATCGAGGTGAAATACAGCCCGTGGGAAAGGGGCTGGAGCGACAGCAGAGCCCTGCAGGTGATTTAGGAACATCACTGACAGCCCTGACCCCGCTCTGGGCCCTTCCAAAATCCCAACACAACGGAGCTGTGGCTGTTGCAGCTCCACAGCTCAGCCCGGCACACACACAGGCAGGAAAAATGTCATTTTTTGGGTGGTGAATGGGAACGAGGGAAGCTCTGCACCTCCCTGAGCTGATGTTCCACATCCAGCTGAGTGCTGATCACCTCTGCTTGTTGCTCCTCCACACCAAAAGGGAACCCCCGAGGCTGGAAAAGCCCTCCAGGATCCCCAAGCTGTGCCAAATCCTCACCGAGTGCCACCTCCAGGGCTGGGGACACCAAACCACCCTGGGCAGCCCCTCCAGTGTCTAATCATTCTTTCCACGGAGGAAAGTTTCCCAATATCCAACCTGAACCTGCCCTGGTACAACTCAAGGCCGTTCCCTCTTGTCCTGTTGTCCCCTGGGAGCAGAACCTGACCCCTCCTGGCTGCCCTGCCCTGGCAGGGAGCTGTGCAGAGACACAAGGTCGCTGCTCCTGAGCCTCCACAGCTCCCTCAGATGTTTTCCAGACTCTTCCCAGCTCCATTCCCTTCTCATTCCAGCCCCTCCGTGTCCTTCTGACAGTGAGGGGGCCAGCCCAGGACACAGCACCCGAGCTGGCACCTCAGCACTGCCGGTTTATTTTCTTTTTTTTTTTTAAACTCCATTTCTCACCTCTCTCCTCCCCAGACCCTCCCCAGCCCAAGAGCAACACCCAGAGCTCAGTGAAACCCCTGAGCTTGTGCTTCCCTCAGCAGGATGTCACCCAATCCCTCTCCTCCAGGAGCTCTGGAATTTGACATTTACATTCAAATGAGACGACCACATCAAGATGGGATCACAACCAAAAGTGCTGACAAAACACCTCTTTAATTACCAGTTTTCCACAGAACCTCAGTGGGGGTTTTGTTGTTGTTGTTTTTTTTTTTTTTTTTTTTCTCCTTTTTCCCTTTTTGTTTCTTTGCCTTAAAATTGAGAGGAAGTTGAGCAGTTTGGGAAGGCTCAGGAATACACAGGTGGAAGAGCTCGGTCACACCTGGGGAACCTGGAACAGCCAAAGTTCTCTCCTGTGCTCTAACCCGGAAAAGATCCCAAAATTCCTTCCAAAGGCAGAGGTGCCGCCCACTGCAGCAGCACAGGTGAGAACTTGAGCAACACCTGGCACCTGCTCGGGGCAGGAAGGGAGAATCAGCATCACCCTGCCCATGGAACACGAGGCAAAATGGCTTTAGGGAATTCTCTGAGCCACAGAGCAACATTTCCTGGGACCAGCTGAGACTCAACGCGGATGTTGAGTCTGTGGGATGCAGAGGGACTCTGGTCAGGAGGATGGAGGGACAGGGCAGGTTGAGATGGGATATTGGGAAGGATTTTCCTCCCTGGGAAGGTGGGGAAGCCCTGGGATGGAATTCCCAAAGCAGCCCCTGGATCCCTGCAAGTGTCCAAGGTTGGGTTGGAGCAGTCTGGGATACTGGAGGATGTCCCTGCCCGTGGCAGGAATATTTCAGATCCATCCAACCCAAATCATGCTGAAATTTGGGATACTCAGCCTCTTGCTCGAGGATCCCAAGCTGCTCTGGGATTTCTTGCAGCAAAGGCACACGGCCGAGGCAGGGAGGAATTATTAAAATAATGGTAAATTATACCAAAAAAATCCCCAAACCCCAGGGGTTGCTGCCTAAGACCCAAACTCAATCCCAGCTTTCCCTCACCCTCAGCTGCAGCCAGGGGGATTTTTCCCTAGGAACAGCTCACACCCCACATGTCCTCACCTCTTTCTCTTTAGGCAGAGACCACCCCAGCCCCCCGTGGGTGCCTCTCCTGGCTCTGCACACCCAGAGGCCGTGGGCTAAGGCAGCTCTGTGGCCATGGCAGGCACTGCCTGTGCTGACACCCAGCCCAGGACAGGCCCCAGCAGGTCTCTCTCTCTCCCTCCCTCTGCCCAGGATCCACACAAAACTCTGCCGAGGCCTCGGGACACGGCACGGAGCAGCCGGGGAGGTGGGAACGTGGCAGGCAGCAGGAAGGCAAGGAAGGAGAAATCCCAATCCCAAGCACTCCACAGAGCCAGGGAAACTCAACAAGGAATGTGCTGTCGCTGCCTTAAGGGCCAAATTAACCCCTTTATTTGGACCTGGAGAACAGCTGGATGTTCCTGAGGGGAAGACCCTGTACAACAACAGAAGGAACTGCACTGTGGTGGTGGGGGAAAAAAAAAAAAAGAAAAAATCAAGATTAAAACACCTCACCACGCTTTTATTTTCAATAAAACTACATTTTTAATGAGGCAGTGGGAAGAAATCCTTGGTTTTGAGAAGGCAACGGAGCCATCAATGGCAAAGGGTGAATTCCAGCTTTCTTCTGTCCTGACTGGACAGCCCATCTGGGGTAACATGACCAAGATCATGCAGCTCTTGAAGTGGAGAGATGGGAGCAGACCCAGAGCCCTGCAAATATCTGTGGGCTGCTTTGGACAATCTGGCTCTGTTTTCCAAGCATGGCCATCCATCCCCTGCAGCCCCTCAAGAGGGAAAAGTGACCACAGCTCTGGATTTGGGACATGAGGAATGAGACTGAAGCACCCCAGGAGGGTTCAGCTGCTTCCCAAAGAGGCTCCAGATCCCATCCCTGCCCAAACCCTGCTCCAGGGGTGTTCTAATCCTTCCAAAGATCAGAGCACCCCATTTCCTGTAAGTCCTTCCAGTGCCTAAAGGGGCTCCAAGAGAGCTGGGGAGGGACTTTGGACACGGAATGACAGGACAAGGAGGAATGGATTCAAACTGAGAGTAGGTATAAGATGGGATATTGGGAAGGAATTCCTCCCTGTGAGGGTGGGGAAGCACTGGAATGGAATTCCCAGAGAAGCTGTGGCTGCTCCTGGATCCCTGGCAGTGTCCAAGGCCAGGTTGGAAAGGACCTGGAGCAGCCTGGGACAGTGGGAGATGTCCCTGTCGGTGGCACTGGGTGGGATTTAAGGTCCCTTTCCACCCAAACCATTCTGTGATGAGTCAAAGTCTCAAATTCAAGTTGAAGAACATCTGAGATGTTCCAGCAGCCTCCCTCTGTCTCAGCCCAACCCGACCACGTAACCCAAACAGCCAGGCTGGACCTGCCAGGGAGGTTTTCCTCTCCCTGCTCTAGAGAGATGTGTCTGGGCAGCACAGGGAGCTCCAGCACATCCAACCCTCCCTCCTACAGCCCTCTCACACCGAGCAGCTGCTCCAGGGGAAGGGGAATCTGCCCCCAATGCTGCAGATCCCCAAAATCCCAGGCTGCTGTGGGTTGGGAGGGATCCTGAAGCTCGTCCCTACAGCTTCCACTGCCTCAAGCTGCTCCAAGCTGGCCTTGGACACTTCCAGGGATCCAGGGGCAGCCACAGCTTCTCTGGGAATTCCATCTCAGGGTCTCCCCACTCTCCTAGGGAGGAATTCCTTCCCAATATCCCATCCCTGCCCTCATTTTGAAGCCATTCCCCCTGGCTTTCCTTGTGAAGGGAAGAGCCAAAGCTCTCTAGGAGCCATTCCTGCCCAGGGAAGAAGCACCTAAAGCACTGCAGGAAAAGTCAGGACACACCAGGGTTTGACAGCCAGGAAAGGAGAATCCCACATCCTGCAGCTGCTGCCAAAGGAACTCTGGCAGGAAGAGCAATTGCTCCCACTGAGGTCTGGAGGGGCACTGGATCTGAACTGGATCCCTCAGACCCTCCACGAGCATCCCAGGAACGTTAATGCAATAAAGACCCATTAAAGCAGGAACCACAGAGGGATCACAAAGGAGCAGGGACCACCCAGGTCAAGCTGGAGGTCTGGGATTCCTCATCACCAGCAGGGAATTGTTGGGAATGCTGCTATGGAGCCCACCAGGAAGAAAGGAGCTTGTTCCTCTCGGTTTTCCCAACCTGCCTGAACTCCAGTGGTTTTCACATGCTGAAAACCTGTGAGGTTTTCACAGCCTACGAGGCTGGACAAGCCAGCTGTGGGATTGTTCCAGTGGGAGGACAAGTGTTCCCAAGGAAGAGGCTCACTCCGACTCATCCCAAAGGCCTGGGAAAGCCTCAGCATCTCCCAGGAAACCTGACAGTGTTCCCAGAGCCACGGCTCCCTCTGCAAGGATCCACTTCCACAGCCCAGGCAGATGAGGGATGACCCAATGTCACATTCCACAGCTCCCTGGGATGGAACTGGGATGGGATTTCCTTGCAGGGCACGGCACAGCTCCTGGGAAACTTCAGTTTCCAGCTGCTGGCCAAAGGCAGGACACGGACCCTGATGGAAAACGGTGGCCAAACACCAGAGGATCCCAGAGGATCCCAAATCTGCAGCCGAGGCACGGAGCCTCCCCGAGCTGCCACCCTCAGCCCCGACAGCACCAAACTCCTCTCATGTTGCAAGGTGAGCCTGAACTGGTTCCTCCACCCAGCCCTCCTTGCCAATTTTCTCCTTTGTCATCAGAGGCCGGATTTAATCCGGCAGGAATGCGCCTCGGTTTGAGCCCGGGAGTCTCACCCACCCGAGCTCTGTGTCTGAGGGGTTTCTTTGGGGTGAGAAGCCCCTCTCTCCCCAGCATTGTCACTCTGCCCCATGGCACACCCTCCGTGTGCTGGGACTGTCCCTGACAGCACCAGCAGGTCACAGGAATTTCCCTTCACTGAGACAAAACAAACCTCACAGTGCTGAGAGGCTGAGCTGCTCAAAGACCCTCAGTCCCTGCTCCAAACCCACCTCAGGCTAAGCTGAGTGCACCTGAGCTCAGCCTTGGCACTCATGGGAGCTCCTGTTTGCTCACACAAACCCTTTCCACCCAGCCCAAGAGCGCTGCAGTCCTGCCCCTCCAATTAACAGATTCTCTCCCTGTGGGAAATCTCCCTGGGTTTGGGAGATTCTGGACAACACCAGGCCACGGCTGAACCAGTCACACTTCTCTAAAATACTTAAAAAAGCCTGGGGAGTTCCACGGAAAAAGGGGGGAAACGGCACAATCCAGGAGGCTGTGTGTGCTCCATGCTGGCTGCAGGAGCAGCTCGCTGCCAGGAGGGTTCTTTTCCAACCTGGGAGCCCGGAGGCACCGGGATCGAGGCAGGAATAAGCAGCTGCTATTCCAAAAAGGCAACGTGGGGCCCCCTTTGCCAAAGGAGCAATTGAGGACTCCAAGCTTTAACCCCCGGCACGGCCCAGCTGCTCCAGGTTGGAGGAAAATCAGAGCAGGTCGTGCTTGGACACCCCTTCCCCTTCAGAGGCCAAAGCCTGTCCCCACCCCAGCCAAAATCCTCTCAAAGTCACTCCAGTGCTTCCTTGAGACAAACTAAAGAAAGTGCCTCCTGCATTCTCCCTCTCCTGTCACAGCTCTTGTGACCTCCTGAACTCAGAGAACCATAAAAACTGCTCAAATCCCAAATCCCCCCCCATTCCCACAGGTCCCAGATAACATTTACCCTTTCACTCCACGTTCCCTCTCTCCCTGTCACATCTCTCCTGAACAGAGAGCCCTAAGAACTGCCCAAACCCCAAATCCCCCCATTCCCACAGCCCTCTGCTCGCTGCAGGTGCCCCCAAAATCCCTGTCCCTGTCCCTGGAGTCCCTCTGCAGCTCCATGTCCCCCCTCTGCCACTCCTGACATTCCCTGTGCCCGAGGCTCTGGCGTTAATCTAATTGCCTCAAATGACACCTCACAGCCCGGTTGTTCTTTTCCACACCTGGGAAAGGGGAAAACAAACAAACAAACAAACAAACAAACCCCCAAAAAAGGCGAGAATAAATAAAAGAATAAGACTGGAGTTTGCTGAGAGAGCAGGGCAGGGCAGTCCCTTATGTAATTCCCAGTTTGTGGATTAACAGACAGCTCGTCCCACCATTCCCGGCTCCGGGTGATGACGAGGAAAAGCGAATCCCCGGAGCAAGCGGGGCTTCATCCCTGGCAACGCTCTCCTGCCACGGAGCTCCTTCCTTCCTGCCCTGCTGGGAGCACAGGGATGCAAGGAGGGAATGCTGAGCCTTGGGGAGCACAGGGATGCAGGAAGGGAATGCTGAGCCCTGTGCTCTGCCTGTCGGGGCAGGAGGAACTGCACAGCAGCAACCTGTAGCTACAAGCCCACCTCCAGCACCTTTCCCAGCTGCAGCAAACAACCAGGGGAGGGGAAAAAAAAAAAAAAATTCAAAAAAAAAAATAAATTTACTGGCTGGTTCGCAGCGTGCTGGTGGGAAATAAGGAGGTGCACGAACCAGGAAGGAAATGGGTGCAGGAGTGGAATGAAGGGAGGGGAGGAGGGAGTTAAAAGCCAGCGTTGGGACACCCGGGGAGCATCCTCTGCTGTGCCAGGTGACAGGGAGGGACAGGGTCGGCAGAGGGTCACCGGCTCCAGGTGGGCACAAGGGATGGGAAACAGGAGGAGAAGGATGCTGAGGGTGCCCCAGGAGGTTCGGCAGGGCTGGGGGAGCAGCGTTCCCCCCAGCCAGGCCAGGCACATTTTTCCAGAGTGTTGGGAAGGCGCTGATTGCCAGGGGATCTGCGGCTCATCCCAAGCCAGCCGTGCCCTTGGCTCCCACCCGCAGCCCCGGGGCAGCTCGCAGCAGTTTCCAGTTTCTCGCACCTTGTCGCATTAAGCTGAGCTCTATAGTTCTCCCTTCCACCTGCAGCTCGGGATATTCCCCAATCCCTCGGTCGGCTCGGGAATTCCGGGGGATGGAAGGAGCTCCAGAGGGATTCAAAGCCAACCCCGGCTCTGCCACCGGAGCCGGCCGGGTGGGAAACTGAAACTGAGCGGAGGGAAGGCGATACGGGCAGGGGGCTGGGCGAGGAACAATCGTCCCTGGCTACTCGCTGAGGATCCCAGCGCTTGCCTGACCTCGTTTACTCCCGCTGACGTCCTCCCAGAGCTCCTCTGGGACGCTGCAGGCACAGGTACCGGGAGGGACAGAGCTCGGATCAAAGAGTCCCGGGATTTGGGGATAAACGCTTCCCTTAGCCCAGACACTGCCTGGTCTTCCTCCCTTTGCCGGAGTTCTGCTCGCCCAAAAAAAAAAAAAAAAAAAGGCTTTTAATTACAGACCGGGACCGGTCTGCTCAAATTTGAGGTTAAGGTTGGTTGAGAGTGTAGTTAAAGCAACTGTTTATTGCCTGGACTAGGAGAGATAACGAGTCTGGGTCTAATTGTTCGCTACACAGGCTCATCTTCCCAAAAACTCAGCATCCCGAGACGGGGAGAAAACCCTCAAGTGTCAGTTCTAATCAAGATTAAACCACAGTTCTCAAGCGCTTAGGCTCTGTCCCAAACGCAGACCTGGGATTTTGCAGGTTTTTTTTAGGTGGGACACCTGCATGGGACTCGATCCTGCAGTTAAACCTCAGCACAAGATCCCAAAATAAAGTCTTGAAGGGAGGCAGGAGCACCCAAACCACCACAGAGCCTCGATGGCAGCATAAATTTCACCCCTCATTTGCCTTCCGTGCCCACATCCAAATTCCCACGCTGGGAGAACAACTGGAATTTTTAATTCTGCTTCCAAAAAGTCACCAAACACGAAGGGAGCCCGGCGCCCTCACCGTGCCAAATTAATTCCACCCAGCTCCTCATGAAGCCACAGCTAAAGATCTTCACCAGACCCACGGCCACAAGACGAAAGACGAGTGAAAAACGATTAATAATTAAAAAAAAAAAAAAAAAAAAAAAAAGGCAGAGGAAGAGTTGCAGACCAGCAAAGCGAAGAGCTACTTTCATTCACCACCACATTTATTAAGAGCTCCTGCCTTGCAAAACCCTCCCTGGAGTTACTGAAGCAATTAAGGCTTGGTGGAAAAATCCCACCATCTCACCCGTGTTTGGGTTGTGCCTCTTCACTCCCTCTTTCACCAGAACAAGCCTAAACAGGGGCCAGAATGAATATTAAACAAGAAAGGCTCCTCTCTAATAAACTCCTCAGTTTCTCTCGGCCTCTCTCTTTTTTTTTAAAATTTTTTTTTTTTTTAAAAAGTAGTTGAAATCCAACAACTCCAGCAAAACCATCAGAATTAAAGCCAGCCCAGCTCTTCCTGCTCAGCCTCCAGAAGAGCCCACACGCCACAATTTCCAACCAGGACCGGCAGAATCCTTGAGAAATCACACAATTCCTTGAAAAATACCCCCACCAACCACCCCCCCAAACCCTTTTGGAAAGCACCAGGATGACCTTTTAGCTCCGTTGCTAACGCTGCGCACAACTTCAACCCTCAATTAGGTTGTAAATTCTTCCAGGCAGAACCTTTCTCTCCCCACGTCCATAAAATAGTTATTATATAAGTTATGGTTTCGATAGCCGGGACAACGAACAGCCCCAGGAACACGGCTGCTCTTGAACTGGGCCCGGCAGCAAACTCTTCACCCAAAGTCCTTGAGCCCAAAGAAACTTTGGCTGCCCAAACTCGCCCTGCCCTGCAGCCGAGGGGTCTGCAGGAGCTGGAACACGGCGAGCCAGGCAGGGGCCAGGCAGTCACGTCTGCTGGGGTTGTACAACAGGAACTGTTGCTTTCGACACGGGAGCGCCGGCGTTTACACGTCCTGGTGGTGCTGCCGGAATCCCAGGGCTTTCCATGGAATCATGGAATAACCTCAGCTGGAAGGGACTCACAGGGATCAGTCAATCTGGCACTGCACAGATACCCCAAAAAATCCCTCCCTGTGCATGTCTGGGAGTGTTGTCCAGACGTTCCTGGAGCTCTTTGGGGTCAGGATCATTCCCTGGGGAATCTGTCCCCCCTGGAACAGGAACCTTTTCCTGATAGCCAAGCTCAACCTCTCCTGGTACAGCTTCATCAACCAACCTTACCCACTCTGCTGGAACAACACAACCAAGGAACCCCTTCCCTGGCAGTGCCCAGCTGCCAGCCCACGGTCCCGGCGATGTGTCCGTGACTTTGTCCCGTCTCCAGCCTCACCAAACACCGCTCCAAGGGGAAGACAGCATGCACCTCTCTGCACTTTTGGGCACCTGACCCGAGTATCCCCGGCCACGCAGGGCATATTTTGGCAGGACCAAAGGATGCTGCCCCTCGCACCAAAGCTCTCCCCGGCCTCGCTGCTGCGCAG
>JAGMWU010000352.1:24559-36250 GCA_018697195.1 Certhia americana | reverse complement strand
AGTTTCTTCATAAGAAATGTCATGCAGCTGGAACCAGTTTTCATCATCAAAAAAAGGAAATAAGCCCAAGTTTTTCAGCAGCAAAGAATGCATTAAAGAGAGTTGTTGCACAAGGTGTTTCCCTCCCATCTCACTGAAGCGTTCAGCCAACACTTGCAGCAAATGTACTGTATGTACAGGAAGGACCTGAAGGAGAAAGCCCCTTCTACTGCAACGATCAATTTGTTTGTGTAATGCACTGCAATTTATACAGCCTCCCTTTGTAACAGAAGAGGGATATCCCAGCTCGTAGTGATGTTCAGGACAATTCAGCAAAATTCCTCTGTATATATTGACCTTGACTGCAGATAATGACCACATCAATATTAACCATGTAGATTAGAGAGGCAGGAAGGTGCATGAGGGATTACTCTCTACTGACTTTTTGAAATCAATACAGTTAACCAAAGAAAGCAGTCTGTAGTGCAGAGGGCAGTTTACCTTCTGATACCACATTTCATTCACCATGTCTTACAGTTGTCTTTGGTATGTATTTTCACTGAGTTAAATTCAGGGAAACATTTTCCACAGAAAAAGGAGAAAAAAAAAAAATCTCCCTGCCCAAATGTCCAGAGATGTAATTCAGCAGAAGTGTCCTGAAGGAATATACACTAAGTGAGGCATAGAAGCTTGTGAAACATTGGAGCTGAATTGGTTGATGTGACTTATGTAAAGTGGCAATCTGCTAAGAGTAAAAACCACAAAATATTAGAATGAAAGGTTGAGTGTCATCGCTGTATTTCCTTAAACTGAGTGAGGTTTTCAGCCATTATACTTATTTTCAACTAGCAAATAGGAGGCATATTACCATTTTGTGCTGGCACAGATGTTTCCAGTGATCCTGACCTCTCGTGTATCTTATATTTGTACATAGTCAGCACAGTCACCATGTACATAGTCCATTAGTCAGGGATTCAGTTCCTGTAGGTGAGAAGTAACTAAACAGAGCTAATTGGTTTTGTTTGCTTAAGAGAGCGAAGTTTCCTATTTGCTGAGAAATGTTTGCAATTCTCTATAGGAGGGGCTACAGAGTTATATAATCTCACGGCAGAACTGCTGAGAGCTTAGAGTGAGTTACGCTGTGCACAAGGTAAGTGGGGATGTCAGATTTGGAGGCACAGAGAATTCTCAGAGCACTGTGCATGCAGGCTCAGAGATAGAGATGGATACAATGTTTGACTTAAGACCTTAGAGAAGGCTCTGAGAGTTGCAGTTAAAAGTTTCACAGACAAGAAGTAAAATGTGGGTTTATCGTTTAAGTAGGAATATACCATATGTAAGACAAAATATGCTTTATGTTACCAAAAATGTGTGTAACTAGTAAGATACCAGAAGATGTTAAAGTTTATCAATAGAACATATGAGGGAGTTAGTGAGAAATTTTAGATGCCTCAAAAAAAATTTATGTCATGTTAAATGATTGGATAAGAAAAGACGCAATGTGGTGGAACTATGTAAAACAAAGCAGCTGATCAATGTGAAAGTTATTAGTAAGCTTTGTGGAAATATCTGATTGGCTAGAAATGCTTAAAAGGCCTTGCAACTAGAATTAGCTTGGCTTCCAAAATAATGGTGTTACATGTAATACCGTTAGTGATGATGATTGTCCAACAAATACTTTTTATAATGCCTCTCAGTCATCCCTGTCTCTCCCACTGCAATATGGGAATATTATTTTGGACATGCAGGGATCTGTTATATGCCAAACTCAATTAGTGAATGGGTTTTATCGATTAAATGTGCATATGTACTTTCTTTACTCACATGGTTATGTGTACCAAATGTGAAATTCTTAATCAGCTGCTTTCGTGGTGTACAGAACTAAGAAAAAGAAATGTAGATCTCAGAACTGGGGGGTGTTTCCTTTCACCTCCTCCTTCCCACTGTAGAGAAGCTGACATGTTATTTACAAGGGGAATATGGTGGGGGTTGGGCGTTTTCCTTTTGCTGCTGTTAATGCTTCAGCTTTATTGCTGACACGGTGTCAATAGCTGTGAGGCTGGTGTAGGCTGGGCACGGTTTGTGTGTGTGTTTGTTGCTGATGTACACTCGTGGTTCTGAGCAGGGTGGGTGTCAGTGTGCCTAGAAACTGTTGTTGCTTTAAGTTCCTGCCTGTTGCTTGAAATTCCAGCAGAGCTGGAACTGCACCAAGCAAGCATTGCTCTATGGCTGTGCTTGTGGTAAAGGCAAATCTGATGTTACTTGGGCAAAATTAATTCCCATGTCTTTGAAGGCTTGTCTAAAGACATTGCAGAAGCAGGGAACGTTGTAAAACAAATTGACTGGGGGAAAGAATTCCTTCCTGGCCAGTTCTAGTAGAGCATAATGGTTGCTGGAGAAAGCACAGCAATTGTTGAGTTTATAGCGTGTATCTGATGAAACAGTAAACTGTATTCTGAAATAATGCCCAAATACACACAGAGAGCACCCTCTGCTTTTTGGTGAGAACAGAACACTTTCGATACAAATGGTTTTGATATTCACTTGTTCTCTGACTGGGTCAATGGCTCTAAGGACAAAGTTCTGCTTAACTATTCTGCATGTGTACGAAATTGTTGTGTTTTAATGTAGTTTAGTTTTTAGTTAAGGAAAAAAAATCCACAAGCTATGGAAGTGATTCCTTGTAAGGATCACAGCAGCTTCCTTCAGACCTGACAGAACCAATGAGCTGGCTAGTTTTGAATATTGACACCCTGTTAAACTACTTAAGAAAGCTGAACATGTGATTTATTAAAATATGAATATTGATCTAATATCGATACCCAACTGTGACGGACAAAAGTTAAGTTAGAAAGTGTATGTTTATTGACGGCCAGGCAGCTCTGTGGGATAGCTCTCCAATACACACTGCAAAAATCACAGGTAATTACAAAGCCTTCTATCCACAAAAATGTTGAATACACAAAATACAAATGCATATTCATACTCCTGTCACCTCCTCTTCTCCGCTTCGTATGCTAATTGACAAAAAGGCTATTAAGCATGCGTAGTTTGTTCTCTGAAATGAGTCGGGGATCTTATGTGGGGAGTGGTCACCAAGAGGAGGAAGTAAAACTAGTCTTCCTTGTTCTAAACTATCAACCTCTGATGGATATGTGATAAATGACTCCTTGGAGTTTCCTGTTCCCAAGACTATTTCTAGAGATAGAGGGTCTGCAATCATCTTGTGTTTTTGGGGTCTATTGATCAATTCCCTTGTATTTCGTTACAAGCCCAGCTTACACAAACATAACACTTGACAGACAGTGAGTTGTTAGATCCGGGATAGCTTATCTAAAATCCGGTCTCTCTCTTAACCGTCCTCTGAATTTTAACTGATTGCAGCAAAGCTTATTTTTCCCAGCTAAGTCAGCAATATCTTCAAAATTAGTGTCTCACATGCCTCTGTGAAATCACATTTAGAAATGAATAAACACTGGAAAAAAATGTATTGTTCCAGCCTTTGAACAGGTAGCTGGACACTGGCCAGGCTGGGTTCCACTCTGCCATGGGCCAGGTCACCCCATGGCACGGCTCGGATCAGCTTCTGCCACGGCCGAGTTCCAAACACAGCCAGGCCAGCTGCACTCAGCCTTGGGTGGAGTCAATCCAGGCCTCACTCTGGCTGTGAGCTGCTGAACAATCCTGCTGGCACTGTCAAAATCATGCAGCTAAGAACAGAGGCAGCCCTGCAGCCCCACGACTGGAATTGACCGTGGCAGGGGCCGGAGAAGAGCTATGCACCAGAGTGGCTGCTGCCCAGCAGAGATCACATGGCCATCCGCAGACCCAGGCAAGGTATTAACTCAGTGCGCAGGTGAAACCTGCAGACATCAAACCTCTCTCGAGTAGGAGAAAAAGGAAAGGGTGAAGACGTGAAGAAAACTACATGGAGACACTAAAGCCATTGAAGTATTCAAATTCCAGATAGAAGGAGAATGGGGAGATGCCTTTGTCTTGGGCTGAAATTCTCTTGTGAGTCTATGGTGAATATATAATTGATACAACAGACTTTTTTTCCATGTAATTCATGGAATGCACTGGGAGGCAGTGTAGTGTTCTAACCATAGCCATGAACAGAGGCACCCATGTTGAAGGAAGCAGATATTGAATTAGCTGTGATCTGATGAGAAGCTTGAAGAGAGAGATGAGAGGGATGAGAAAACTTGCCCCAGGGATAGAAGAAGAAAACCTCTCTTCCCAGAGATAAAAGTAGAGAACTTTTTGTTTCGATATTAGAACAGCTCATCATCATCATTACAATTGCATCCCAATAAGATGAGATGACCCATGGTGGTAGTTGTGGGAAGACTACCAAACAGTGGGAGGGACCTCACGATTGCAGATTTCTGGGCGGTTGCTTTTCATGGGAATTAAAACAACAAGAGAACAGATTCTTGTGGAAAAGTCTCCATGGAATGGCAAGAGAGACTCCTCTCCCTAAACAAACTGAAAAAAGATTATTTTAGATGTGGCAAACTGACTGAAAATATCAAATTCTGTCTCTATGTTGTCAGTGGGAAAAGAAAGTAAAATTGGGGGGAGGAAAATTGTGCTGAAAGTTTATTCTGATTTCTTCTTATTATGTTTCTTTAAATTCTAATAATAAAGTTTTCCTTATACCTCTAAAGTTTTGAGCCTGCTTTGCTGTTCTCCTAATCCTTATCTCACAACAGAAAATGAATAAGTAATTCCAGTGAGTGCACTGCTGTTAGACCAGGCTCAACCCACTACATTAATTGGTGTATTGGCAGGGAAAACTTGAATTGGCAAACAAAGAACACTACAGAAATACATGAAGGCGGAATGATACAAGGCAGTCTCTCAGTATAATATAACTTTTAGCTCCTCTATTAATTTGATTTAAATCTTAAACCATAAACAATTCTATTAAGCAAGACAACTTTGAGAACCAGTTAGACTCTAAACCAGGATTGTGAACCATTATTCTGCAAATCTTGGTTTTTCATTGCAGGTACTGGGGAGTCAGTCACGTGGAGACATGTCTGGAAAACCCAAGCTGCACTACTTCAATGGACGAGGCCGAATGGAACCAATTCGGTGGCTGCTGGCAGCAGCTGGGGTTGAGGTTTGCCTCTGGTCTTTTATACTGAGATCATGTGACAAATATGGGATTTTACTGTTCCTGATGAAAAGTGTGAGAGAGCAGCAGTTTCCAACTCTGCCTTTAGAGCATTGCTGAGCAAGCCAACAATGACCACGAGCTTATCCTGAGCAGGGGGCAAGTTCCTGTCTCACTTCCACACACTCTGTGCAGAGCCCTCTGCTAGCACCACAAATGCTTCTCCCCTGTAGCTAGTGAATGAAAAAATTTAAAACCCCAGCAGCAGAACCTGATTTCTTATCTTCTGACCACAGAGGTCAAGCACCTGCAATTCTGAGTCCCTTCAGTTAAATTCCAAGGTGCAAAACAGCAAGAGATTATTATTATTGCTGCCACAATGTAGTTTACCTCTGAAGGTATGTAGTTAACCAGAGTAATTTTTTTTTTTTTTTTACCTCTACCAGATTCAGATATTAAACCAGAGTTGCAGTGTCTCAGGATCTACTTTGGGAATCTGTGTATTTCAAGAGCCATGGGTTCCTGTTACAATGATGGCTAATGTGCCCCAAAGCATACAATTATGGTTTATGTTTCAAAAAGATAAAATTCCCCAAAACACATCTCTTTAGGCCTTCTTTACTTAAACGATGAAGAAGCTAAATCTTGGAATGACAGCAAATTTCTATTTCCTGCAGTTTGAAGAATCTTACCTGGAAAAAAAGGAGGATCTGACAAAGTTACAGAAGGGTAAGTTTCCTTCACTATTAAGTAATAATAACAGCAGCAAGAGTAATAGTAATAATAATAATAATCAGAATTAGAATTACCTGTCTGAGAACACCTAAGAATTCTTCAGTCTTAGTGTCTTCAAAAGAAAATCTCCTAACTGGTTTGGAGCTGAGGTCTCAGAGGTGCACCCTGCAGTGTGTTAGGTGGTATCATCCACGCACTTGCTTCATTCTTCACTCTTCACTGAATCACAAAAAGGCTGAGGTCAGAAGGGACCTCTCAAGACTGTCTACTCCACCTCCCCTCTTCAAGCAAGCCCACCTCCAGCCACTTAGTCAGGACCATGTCCAGCTGGGTTTTGAGTATCTCCAAGGAGGGAGAAGTTACAGCTTCTCTGGACAAGCCACACTGTCAAAGAGCCTTTCTTTAATTTCACATTAGGTTTCACACTCTCCTTTGCTTCAGCTTGTGTCCATTGCCTTCCATCCTATGGCAACAGAGGCTTTTGTCATCAGATCATCCTGAAATTCTTTAGCGTTTGAGGTTGCCTACAAAGTTGTTGTTTTATAATCCATGTGTAAAAAGAGTTCCAGATTTCCCAGTTTACCTGTACCTCTGCTGTGCTCCTGCCTCCCAAGGCACCTACCCACTGTGCTAGCTTCCCCTTCCATCTTCCTGAACATGATAATCATGTTCCCTCCAAACCAAAATACATGTCTGTGCTCTTCACCTGGCCTGCCAGAAGAACTCTGAGCTATGGGTAGCATTTGCAGTCCTGCTGTCCTTTAGGAACAATAACTTGGTTGCCCTGCTACAGGCTGTCTTTCAGAAAGTATTTTGGGACACAAGCATAAAGGCAAATGCACCCTTACTACCAGACAGTTTCCCCGGATGAGGGAAACCCACAAAGGATACCAAGAGGGACATAGCTGATCAGTTATCTGTGTCAAGAAATATGGTTCCCTAGAGCAAAAGCTCTCACGCACTTCTCTGATCTGATACCTCTCTTCCTGGAGGTATTTTTACTTCTTTCATGCTAGGACAAGGCTTCTGCAGGCTAGCAAAAGAGTTACAAGGCTCCAGCCTCACTCCAAGTGATATTCAGGTCTTGCAGGAATCTCACAGAACTTACTCATTGTTTCCCACTTCATGCCTGTACAGGTGAGATGCCATTTGTAAAGTCGATAAAGTTGTCACAAAGATATTTTTTGCTTTTCTATTCACTATTATTTATAGATTCATTATTATTCACATCATATGCTGTCCAGTGCCTAGAAAGTCCAGATATATTTAGCAAAACAGGAGAGAAAGTGTCTGGATCAGATCTTTCAGTCCTTCTCATCTGTATTAACCTCCATGAAAATCACCTGAGTTAGGATGGTGCAGTGCACGTATTTTTCAGTGTGTGACAGCTAAAAGTTCTGCATTTGGCATTTCCTCTAATCTGAAATTTCCACAAATTCATTGCTATAGTATTATGATATCACCAAGAAAAGTTTGTTGCATGGTGAGGATTTTCCGTACCTTCTTGTAAGAATGAGGAAGGCTGTCACCAAAAGTGTTGTCAAGCATTGGAGCAGGCTGCCCGAGGTTGAATCACTGTGTGTAAATGTGCACTCAGGGACATGGCTTAGTGGTGAAATGAGGCATTGCTGGGTTTACAGTTGGATTTGATGATCTTAGGATTTTTGATCCAACCCGAATGATTCAGATTCTAAATGAAAATAATACATGTGTCTACTTTGCCTAACACCCGCTTGTGGTTCTCATTGTGGGAGTGAATGTCTCTTGTGTTACTCCCTTTCCCCCAGATGGATCCCTGCTCTTTCAGCAAGTGCCCATGGTAGAGATTGACGGGATGAAGCTGGTGCAGACCAGAGCCATTGCCAACTACATAGCCACGAAGTACAACCTCTACGGGAAGGACCTGAAGGAGAGAGCCCTGTACTGTAACAGTGCCACCTTTGCTTGTTAGACCCCAGCTAACACTGTAGCTCAGTGTAACACAAGGGTATCCCAGCTCACAGCTCGATTCAGGCAGAAAGCAGCACTTTGTGCAGCATGAGATGAGTGTGACTGCAGGTGATGTGTACAGCAGTGACAGCCAGCTAGATTAGATAGGGCAAGGGAGCCCATGAATCATCAGTCAGAGGTCAATGCAGGCATCAGAAGAAAGCAGTCAGGGAGGCACATTGTCTTACTCATGATGCTTTTCATTTTCTCCTGCAGTTGTCAGCAGCACCATTTTCTCCTCATCACATTCAGGGCAATGTCTTTGAAGGAAACAAAAGCCCTCCTCTCTCTAGTAACCAGGAATTAGTATAGAATTAGAACGAATAGCAGGTTATTAAAGGACAGGACTTCTAGGGCACATGCTTGGACCTGAGGTATTTTTGAATGCTTCAAAGAATAAGCACTGGTGTCAAGATATTTTCTAGAAAGGGTATGCACCTGACGTTAATCTTAGCCTGTCTGATTGGATTTTTAACACAAATTTGGATGATGTATATTACAATTTTGTCAAATTGGGTTTTGTCAGATTTGGTTTCAAAAACCCATAGTCTAGAGAAGTTCTTTTGGGATATGAAATGGGTAGACGAGTCTTTAGGTGGTGTTAGGAATTTTGCATTTGTCTTTTACCCCATCTCCCCCGCAACCTGTGACCAGTGCAACTGCATTCTCTGGGTGACACAGCCTACCAGAGCCTGGGCTAGCTGGAAGAACCCCAGCGCTGTGCCAGGGAACAACTGCAGTGTGGGGTTTCTGCCCACAGCTGAACCTTTAGAGCCACTTGCTCTGCAGTGGAAGGGCTCTCACTGCAGTTAGGGGTGGGTAAAGGAGAAGGAGGAGGCTCTTCAGTGCTGAGGTTCCAACAGGAGGTTTATTCACGCTGAAGAGGTCAGGAAGCAAAGATCCCCAAGCACTGCTGTGCTTGGGATTTTATACAGCACCAGAGCAAGGGGTGGGTACCAAACACAAACCAGTGAGGGACCAGCAGGGGCAGAGTGAAGGGGTTACAGCATTGCTTTGGGGCCAACTGGGGCAAGTGGGAGCAGAGGGCAGGACACATGGTCCAATGGGGCATCAAGGGTTAGGAAACACCCAGGAATGTCCAGAGGGAGGTATGCTCAAAGGATTGGTTCAGGGTTGGAATGACATGGAAGGTGCCAGAACAAGGGGCAAGGTAAGAGTGATTGATAGGAAAGGAGCAGGAACAAGGGGTGGGGAAATGCCATACAAGGTAACTTAGGGGAGGATACAACTTCAGGAAAAAAACATCTCAGGGAGATGATGAGGGGAACATAAGAACAAACCATAAACATTAAAACTTCAGTAATAAACCAGTTAAATGAAATTAATATGGGCTGCAACACCCGGGGAACTTTGCCATGGTCTCTGTGTGTGGGACAGAAGAGGCAGGGATTTCCCAGCATCTCAGTGAGGAAGTGCCAGGAATTATTGTGCTGTTCAGACCTACTATGTTTGACCTGACCAAGTGGATCTGTTCCTTTCAGAATCGATATGTATGTGGAAGGAATATTCGATTTGAATGAATTACTCATCATGTATGTTGTCCAACCAGCAGATAAAAAAGAGCAACATTTTGCTAATATGATGGACAAGACTGAAAACAGATATTTCCCTGCCTTTGAGAAGGTATGTAGCAAACAGGTTGTAGCTCAATTAATACTTGAACCTCCATCCTGGATCTACCCAAGTTTTATGGAGGAAAGAAGAACTACCACTGGAATATAAATGCTCTGGTTTTGGTGGTGCTGGGAGTCAGGACACTACAGAGGGGAGACTTCAGATCTGGGAGAGAGGTAAAGCTGCAAAACCCAGCACACACAGAGCTCCCCAAATGTCCATGTTTCAGCCTGTGTGCTGTTTCAGACAGAAGACACTACAGCATCAGCTTTGACATTGTGCACTCCTGAAGTGCAGATAGATGCCCCTCTACCTTACATGCTATGTAAAAGCATTACAATTCCTTCTGAATCTCATCAAGCTTAGCCTTCAGTGCAGCTACAGCAGCCAAGGCAAGATGAGCACAACTGAGCTGCCAGACAGAAATGTAGAAGAGAAAGAGCTGATAGATCATGCCTAGGATGGCAGTGCCATCAGGTCATTGTTTGTACTGCAGGAGTTTGAACAGCCTTTCCTTCTTCCACAGACAACTCCATGCAATGTGTGATCTTGCTTCATACTAAGAAACACAGAGAAAAGACATCACCTCCTTCTGGTTCTTTTTTTTTTAGGTTTTGAAAGACCATGGAAAGGACTTTCTTGTTGGCAACCAGCTGAGCAGGGCAGATGTTCAATTACTTGAAACCATTTTAATGGCAGAGGAGTTCAAACCTGATATACTTGCCAAATTTCCTCTCTTGCAGGTAAATGACTGGGCACTTTGAATGGATAATGAATTGGAAAGGACCGCTGATTTAATCTGGCTGAGAAATGTGGGAGAGTGGGAGGGTCAGAAGTGACATGCAAATTAATCAGGCACCTCAAAAACGTTTATCTGGCTTCACATATTCCTTGTTACTGCCACATTCAGTCACTACAATCCCCAAAAGCATAAGAGGGGGAAGCACAGAATTTCTTCTGCAGTGTGAAGCTGTAATGTGACTTTCAGAGCATGGCTAACATTGAAATGTCTGACAGTTCCAATGATTCTTAAGCACTGTGGTGTTTTGGTTTTGTTTTGTAGAAGTTCAAAGTGAGAACAAGTAATATCCCCACAATAAAGAAATTCCTGCAGCCTGGCAGCCAGAGGAAAAACCCAGTACGAGAGGAAGATGTATCCAAAGTGATGAAAATTTTCTACTGAACAGCAGCCTAACGCTGCAGAAACTATTTCATTATGTTTGCTGACAGTGAGAAAATACTAATAATAACACCGAAAAGCAAATTTTTTATCCTACCAGCAAAGGAAACATTGGACTGATTAGTGGGTATATGGGACAACACAGGATGCCTTAAATAACTAAAGAAAATACCTGAAATAAAGTCTTACTATTGATACTCAAAACACAGCTCTTCATTGCTTCCTTGCTTGCTGCCACTTCTGTGCCTAAAATCTGTCTGGTTGTGTTTTTCTGGCATTCCCAAGAATTGCTGGAAAATGAGGAGAGATTATCCCAAACAGTAGGTCATGTCTTTTTTCTGGCAGATGCCAGGAAAAGCCTGCAGGTTCTGGTTAGGTTGGGATGAAAGGTTTGGATTCAGCTTTCCTCTGAGCTTAACTTGGCATATGCTTGGACCAGAGGTCCTACTGCACCTCAGTTTTGTCACTAGATACATAAACTCTTGTACTGCAGCTTCACCAATGTTTCCTTTATCAGAAGGTCTATTGCTGCAGCTAAACACACTTTGCAGACTCTGAGAAATAAATGATTGTCACCAGTTTAAATCTTGCTGAGGCAGGAGTCAGGATGGTGTCAGGTGCTAGTGTGACCTTGGAATGTAGGAATCCATATTGACTTACATCATTGTATATTAAACCAAGTTTAATACAAGTGTGCTGGAGTTGTTCTTTGCAATCACTTAAATCAAGCTCCACTACTGAGGTTAGCAAGGCTGTTGAACTTTGATAAATATGTGCATTTATGAAATATGAAATGTCTGTTCCTGCCCAGGGCAGGAACATGATGAGGTTCTTAAAGGTCTCTTCTAACCCAAACCATTCTATGATTCTGTGGTATTATTTAAACACCAAATAAACCAAGAATGTAACTGAAAGAGCCACTGCCCTAAATCCAGCTCAAAGGAGAGCACTGGCAGCTTTCAGCTGTTCAAGCTCAGGGCTCTGTTGCTCTTGCTAAAGCCAACAGTTTCTTCATAAGAAATGTCATGCAGCTGGAACCAGTTTTCATCAT
>JAGMWU010000350.1:11074-22611 GCA_018697195.1 Certhia americana | reverse complement strand
AGGAACCCTGAGAGGAATCCTGAGAGGAATCCATGAGAGGAATCCTGTGAGGAATCCCGAGAGGAACTCTGAGAGGAATCCATGAGAGGAATCCATGGGAGGAATCCTGTAGGAAATTCTGTGGGAAATCCTGTGAGGAACCCTGAGAGGAACCTTGTGAGGAACCCTGAGAGGAATCCTGAGAGGAACCCTGTAAGGTGAGGAATCTCATGAGGAGTACCGTGAGATGAGGAATCCCATCAGGAATCCTGTGAGGAATCCCATCAGGAATTCTGTGAGGAATCCTGTGAGGAATCCCATGAGGAATCCCCTGAGGTGAGGATCCCAGCCCCCTCAGTGCTGCCCCTCTTGCTCCCCGGGCCCTGCAGCTGCTGAGCCCAGCAGGGCCCAGGGCTGGAGGAGAAGGTGACAATCCCATAGGATGGAGAAGGTGACAATCCCATGGGATGGTGTCCAGCACAGCTCTCCTGAGCTGGGGGAGCTCAGGACCCCAAATGTCAGTGTCCCCTTCAGGATCCCAAATGTCACAGTGGCCCACTCAGGACCCCAAATGTCAGTGGCCCACTCAGGATCCCAAATGTCAGAATGTCCCCCTCAGGATCCCAAGGCCACCATGTCCCCTCAGGATCCCAAACGTCACAGTCCCCCTCAGGACCCCAAAAGCCACAGTGTCCCCCTCAGGATCCCAAAGGTCAGAATGTCCCCCTCAAGATACCAAGGTTCACAGTGTCCCCTCAGGCTGAGACTTCCATCACGAAGAGGTTTGAAGTGTTTGTGACGTAGACAATGCCATAAATGAGTTTTTGTTTCCCCAGAGTCACACCATTTCCCTCTCCAGGGTTTCCTTGGATCCTTTGCTCCCGGAAGTGTTGTCGTCGTTGGAATAATTCCCTGAGTCTCGACTGCTCTGTTTGTAATGTTGATAGTCTGGAAAATCAATTTGATTTCCCTCTTCTGTCACCATGGACTCAATGACACAGCAATTTTCCACGGGTTCCTCTGCAGCTGACAGGTAAGGGCTGCTGAAGAGCTGTGCTCCAAATCCCTGGGGACACAAGCACAAAGGGGAGACAGGAACATTCAGAAACAATAATTTGTCTGAGATTCTCAGGAAAACATCAAGCACCACCACTAAAGCTCCAGCAGAAAACTCCACTTTTCTCCAGGAGCATCACTTCACCAGAGCCACATCTGCCACTGCAGGAGGGCTGCAGCCACCATGGCATGGCACTGCCACCAACCAATGACACACAGGGGACAGCTGGCAGCCTGACTCTGACACTGGGATGGGTTTTTGTATCACTGCATTTTTATTTTAGTTCCCCTAATAAAGAACTGTTATTCCTATCCCCAGATCTTTATCTGAGAGCCCCTGAATTTCAAAATTATAATAATTGTTAGGGAGGGGGTTTGCATTCTCCATTCCAAGGGAGGTTCCTGCCTTCCTCAGCACACACCTGGTGTTCAAACCATGACATAATTACATACTGATTGAAATAATTAAATACTAATTCTGCTTAACACCACAGTCACACCTGATAAATTACATCTGACAAATGTGATTTATCAGATTCTTTACTGTGAAGGTGCTGAGGCCCTGGCACAGGGTGCCCAGAAGGACTGGGTGGGATTTGGGGCAGGAATTGTTCCCTTGGCAGGGTGGGCAGGGGCTGGAATTGCCAGAGCAGCTGTGGCTGTCCCTGGATCCCTGGCAGTGTCCCAGGCCAGGTTGGACATTGGGGCACTGGGAGGGGTCCCTGCCATGGCAGGGGTGGCTCTGGGTGGGCTCTGAGGTCCCTCTATCCCCATTCTGGGATTCCATGCTGATGATGAGCAGCATCGTGTGGTTTTCCACCCTTAAAACCACTTTTTCCCTAAGTTCACCAACTCAGAATTAGGACAAAGCTCAGTTCCCAGAATCCCCAAATCCCTGAGGCTGGCAAAGCCCTCCCAGCCCATCCCAGAGCACTGAGTGCCACCTCCAGGGGACACCTGCAGGGATGGGCACTCCAAAGCTCCCTGGGCAGCCCCTGCCAAGGCCTGAGCACCCTTGCCATGGGCAAATTGCTCCTGGCCTCCACCCTGAGCCTGCCCTGGCCCAGCCTGAGGCCGTTCCCTCTGCTCCTGTCCCTGTTCCCTGGGGCAGATCCCAGCTCCCCCCTCCCAGCTGCATTCACAGAATCCAACACTAAAGGGTGACCCCAACATTTTATCTCAGCCCTTTCCCTGCTCTCTGCTGTCAATCACCACAGAACTGCAACATTTCATCAATTAGAGCCAAGAATGAGAAGAAAATCCAAGTTCAGAGGTTTCACAACACACCTGAGGGTTGCCTTTCTCATCCCAGAACAGGATCCCTGCTAAGCATCACCTGTGCCAAGCTGGAGATTGGACAAAACTCTGGAGACCACTGATAAAACCTCTAGAATGAACCCTGGCACACCCACAGCAGACAAACAGCTGTTTTTCTATGATATTTAAATTCATTTCCCAAAAAAGAAGCTGTGTAATGACTGAGAAGTCAGAGCTCACCTCGATGTTCAGGGGGGGTTGGCAGGAAGGGAAGAACACGTATTTGATTTTGTTGTAGGCTTGGTAGAGCACAAAAACAAGAGGAGTGCCCACCAGCAGGACAGCAAGCAGGGCACCCATGAAAATCCCAAAAATGATCAGAGGTAAAGATGAACCTAAAATTGGGAATAAAAACCGTTCAGTCGAGTTATTCAGAACCAGCAGAGATTAAAGCACAGCTCCAAATGTCCTGAAGAATTTATCAAATAATTCAACATTTTCACATCACCCAGCCGTGGGCACCAGGGGAAAACTGATGCTGTGCCAGTGTCTGAGATAGTTTTGCTTAAAAAAGCCACGAAATATTTTCCAATATGAGAACACAGAATCCCCAAGGTGGGAAGAGACTCCAAGATGATCCAATCCCACCAGCACCACCAGCTGGGGGGGCTCACCTGGAGAGGAGAAGCTGCAGAGAGAGCTGAGAGCCCCTGGCAGGGCCTGAAGGGGCTCCAGGAGAGCTGGAGAGGGACTGGGGACAAGGGATGGAGGGACAGGACACAGGGAATGGCTTCAAAGTAGGATTGGATGGGATTTGGGGCAGGAATTGTTCCCTGTGAGGGGCTGGGCTGGAATTCCCAGAGCAGCTGTGGGTGTCCCTGGATCCCTGGCAGTGTCCCAGGCCAGGTTGGACATTGGGACAGTGGGAGGGGTCCCTGCCATGGCTGGGGTGGGAATGAAATGATCTTCAAGATCCTTCCCACCCAAACCATTCCATTCTTATCTCAAATTGAAAGGAGTTTGGGGATATTAAAATGAGCAGGCACCAGCAGCCACTTTCCAAATAATCCAAAGGACATAATCAGGTCTTGTTTTATAATAAAGAATGGAAGATTTTCACTCTGGGCTATAAAAACCTGGGAAAGACAGGGCACGGTGTGTCTTGAAGGCACTGCTTGGATTTAAACAGAAGTATTGAAATAGCAGGATAAGGGGAAGAGGAATACCAAGGGAAATAGATGAAAATATTTATCTTATTCAGGTAAAAAGTAGCATTTGGTTCTTTTTATGCTTGATAAGGTACAGCAGTGAGGAGTACAATATAAATAAATCTGAATGTGAGCCAGCCATTGCTGTTCTTACATTTCCTTAGCTTTAAGAGGCAGAAATTTCCAGAGTGTTAATTAAATTTCATGTGGCCAATTACCTTTGTTCTTCTGCTCTGAGCGAGTGCAATCCTCCCACTCTCCCTCTGCCCCAAGATGAGCTTTCAGCCCTAACAAATCTGATTTATCTCCTCACTCTTCAGGACTCTCAGTCCCAGAAGGAAACTGAGACAGTTTCAAGGATAAAATCCCCCCCACCCCCGAAAATGTGGAATTCAGCAATTCCTTGCTCCTTCCCAAGGTGCAGGAGTGGGAAGTGAAGCTCTCTGCCCAGCCAGGTGTTTTGAGCTGTGAGTTCCCAGTGAAAGGGCAACGATTGCCCCTCCAGAGGGGGAAGAATTGTCAGGCTGTGCCCACCTGCAGGGGTGTGGATGCATTCCTGCTGGCTGTAGGCACTGCTTTTGTTGTAGGGCTCAGAGAAGGCCTGGACTTTGACACAGTAAAGGCTGGAGGGGGACACATCAGGGATTGTGGCTATGGTCTGCTTCACCTCCTTCTGCTTCACCTCCTCCTGGCAAAGGCAAAAAAGACAAAAAAAGGAGCGTGAGTTCATTTCTCACGTGAGGGTTTTACACCTCCCGTTTTCTGTGCAGGGATTTCTGCTGGGAACAGAGCAATGGGATTTCTGAGTTCCCTGAGCAAGTGCAGTTTGATTTCTGATCTTCCCCAGAGGCAGGCAGAGGATGGAGCCCTCTTACAGATGGCAGCAGGGGGGCAGAGAAGTGCCCAGATTTCTGCTTCTCAGCCTCTTCCAGCCTTTAGGGGCCAAGACAATTCTGCCAAGCAGATATTTCTGTTCTTAAACCAACCCTGAGCTAATTGCTGGGATTGCAGTGGGAACTCTCTGACCCAATCCCCTCTGAACCCCCAAACCTTACAGTGTTCCATCCTAAACCCTCTTGGTGACCTCGGGAACTGCTTTGGCTTTGTCTGGGACTTTTGGGCTCTAAAACTGAACTGGACACACTCTGCTTTGGGTTATAAATCCACATTTTTAATTCCAGCCCCTAAACTCAGGAGCCTCTCCCAAGGTTTCAGGTCAAACCCTGTCTCTAATTCTGAGTTTTGGTCACAGACCCAAATATTCTGAGATTCCCCAGCACAGAATTTGTTTGATCCCAACAAAGGAGGGATCAGATCCCATGGACAGCACAGGAATCTCCAAGAGGTGAGGATGAAGATGGATGGAGAAGCCCAGAATCAGCAGGGCTAGAGAGAATTCCCAGCTCATCCAGTCCCACATCCAGATACCTCTGAACATTTCCAGGAACTCCACCCCATCTCTGGGCACACAAATTCAATAAAATAAATCAACCAACCCCTCAGCTCCTCAGCAAACACCTCCTGGACAAGAACCAAGGGCTTCCCCCATTCTCAAAGGTCACAATTCCAAATTCCCAGGAAACTCCTTCCTGTTGTAGTTTGCTTCCTTCTCCTCTGTCCCCCCTTTTACCAATGAGTGGGAAATATTTTCCTCTCAGAAGCATTTAAAGAAGATGGAAAAATCCATTAAAATGTGAGTTAAAGCATGCAGGACTTCAGTGTTTGAGGAGCTTTTCCCATCACATTGCACACAGCCACGTCCCTGGAAATTGAGATTTTTGACCCATCACTGGGAGATAAAAATCACAGTGATCAGATTTCTAAAAGAATTACATAAAAAATCTCACCCACTGGGTGCTAAAAGTCAGGTTTTTGATAGAATCTTTCATTAAAAACCCCAATAAATTGACTTTTTAATAGACTGATACACCACGAATGTGCCTCTTTTGGGAAGGAACTCCTCAGGGAGATCTGAAAATCAAGATTTAAGTCAGAATCAATGTTATATTGTGTGTAATTAGCTCAAACCTCCTTGTTTGAGGAATTCTTCCAGTACAGGATCCTGTAGGACAAATCATAATGGTCCCTCATGATTTCATCCTCAGCCCCTCCTGGAGGAGAAATACGGATGTGGAGCAAAGTGTCACTGAGGTCCAGCCTTACCCCAGGAGGGCCAATTCCATCTGAAAACAATGAAATAAATAATTAAAAGCCAACTGAAAAAAATAAAAACCACAATTTAAATTATTGTTTCAAATACTGCCAGTAAAATCCACGATCGTTTTCCAGAAATAGAATTAAAAGTATAATTTCCCAGCTTTATTCAGAACGTCTACTGCTAAAAAAGTATTTCAATTATTGAAATTGTGAAATCTCCTCTGGAGTTTCCTGCCAGCTCATCAACGTGACACGAGTTTGCTGAGCAAAGGAGCATTTCAGGGAACAATTTCCTTACTTGTTTTCAGAGGATCCACTTTGATTTCCCTGGAGAAGCAGGAGTTGTTCCCTTGCCTGGCCTGCACTCGGAGATAATAAAAGCCAGTGGGGGTGAGGATGGAGGAGAAGTTGCAGCAGGTGTTGGTGATGTTCTCACACCTGGGGACACTGAGCCACTTGTCCCAGTAATCCTCGTTGAGTTTCTTCAGGAAGCCACTGCAAGAGAGAATCCCAGAGTTCGGGGGTCAGCTCCCTTAAAAAAATAAAAAATCAAGTTTGGGCTGCACTCGGCTCAGTTTGGGGCAGAAAGGCCTCTAGTAATAAAAAAAAAAAATTAAAAATAATCAGCATTTTAATATTCTGATAGGTATTCAATATTCTAATAGGCATTTCATATTCTAATATTAATAATAGTCTAATATCCCAATAGGCATTTAATATTCCATTAGGATGATGATAATAACAATAATATTCTAATAGGCATTTACTATTCCAATAGGCATTTAATAGTCTAATATTAACAATATTCTAATAGGCATTTAATATTCTAATATGCATTTAAGATTCCATTAGGATAATAATAATCATCATCATCATCATCATCATCATCATCATCATCATCATCTTCTAATATTCAATAGGCATGTAATATTCTAATAGGCATTTGATAGTCAAATAAGCATTTAATATTTTATTAGACTAATAATAATAATAATAATCTAACATTCTAACAGGCATTTACTATTCCAATTGGCATTTAATAGTCTAATATTAATAATATTCTAATAGGCATTTAATATTCAATTAGGCTAATAATAATCTAATATTCAATAGGCATTTACTATTCTAATATTAAGAATATTCTAATAGGCATTTACTATTCTAATAGGCATTTAATATTCCATTAGGCTAATAATAATAATCTAATTTTCAATAGGCATTTACTCTACTAACATTGATAATATTCTAATTTACTATCCAGCAGCCATTTAATATCCTAATAGGAATTTAATATTCTAACAGGCATTTAATATTCTAATTAACATTATTTAATTATGGCTAACAGACATTTGAATGCCTATTTAATACATCAAATAGACATTTCTGAGAGGAACAATGAAGAGAAGAGGGCCAGGAAATTTTTTAAATGTGCTAGAACTTTTAAGTGCTACAACTTTTTTTAATGTGACACAGCTTTTTTTTAGGTGCTACAACTTCATCCTACAAGTTTTTTTGTGATACATTTTTTGATGTGCTACAATTCTATGTGCTACAACTTTTTTATATGTGCTACAATTTAATGTGCTACTTTTTTTATATGATATATTTTTTTATGTGCTACTTTTTTTTATATGATATGTCTTTTTATGTGCTACTTTTTTTATATGATATGTTTTTTTATGTGCTACTTTTTTTTATATGATATGCTTTTTATGTGATATAACTTTTTTTTATGTGCTACAACTTCTTATGTGCTTTTTTTAAGTACATTTTTATGTACTACAACTTTATGTGCTACAACTTTCTTTATGATACATTTTTTATGTGCTACAACTTCTTACGTGCTACTTTTTTTAAAAAATGTGATAGAACTTTCATGTGCTACAACTTTTTTTCTGATCCATTTTTTTTGTGCTACAACTTTTTTTTATGTGCTACAATCTTTTTTTTTTTAAACGTGCTAGAACTTTTATGTGCTACGACTTTTTTTTATGTGATACAACTTCTTATGTACATTTTTAAGCTAAGTACATTTTTTTATGTGCTGCAACTTTTTTTATGCGAGACAACTTTTTTTTTTTACATGCTAAAACTTCATCCTACACCTTTTTTTGGGATGAGTTTTTTATGTGCTACAATTCTATGTGCTACTACCTTTTTTATACATTTTTTTACGTGCTACAATTTAATGTGATGCTTTTCTTTTTATGTGCTACAACTTTTTATGTGCTACATTTTTGGCTGGAAAACCCCACAGTGCAGAATATGGGTAATTTGTTATTGGGTTAAAAATAAAAATAAATTAGTTGGCATCTCTTAATTGGGTTTAAGCTTAAAAAGCCCTTGCTGACAGAACTCTGGGCTCCATTTCTGCTCTGTTAACTCAGCATGGAGAAGCACTGAGGGGCAGTGAGGCTGGAACTGAGCTAAAACCCAACAAACATCCCAGGTGATTGTTATCTGAGCTGGCAGGTGACATCCAGTGACATTTCAGGTGACAGGGATGGCAGTGGCTGAACTCACAAGAGGTACTGAACGTTGTAGGTCACCTCCTGCTGCTCCTGCTGACTCCAAAAGAGCTGGAAATTCATGTTCAGAGCCAGGACACGCAGGTTGGTGGCACACAGGAGATCCGTCACTGCTCAGGGGGGGAAAAGGAAACCCAGAGTTAACCAAAAAAACTTCCTGGTATTTCTCATGGCAATAAGGAAACTGAAAAATTATTCATTATACTCAAAAAAGCTTCGTGGTATTTGTCATGGCAATAAGGAAACTGAAAAATTATTCATTATACTCAAAAAAGCTTCGTGGTATTTGTCATGGCAATAAGGAAAACTGAAAGATTATTCATTATACTCAAAAAAGCTTCGTGGTATTTGTCATGGCAATAAGGAAAACTGAAAAATTATTCATTATACTGAAAAAAGCTTCATGGTATTTCTCATGGCAATAAGGAAAACTGAAAAATTATTCATTATACTCAAAAAAATTTCGTGGTATTTCTCATGTCCATAATGAAAATTGAAAGATTATTCATAATTCAATATATTCAAAAAGCTTCATGTTATTTCTCATATCAATAATGAAAAAATTAAAGATTATTCATTATTCATTATATTCAAAACCCATCATGTTATGGCCATTTCTCATGTCAATAATCAAAATTTAAAGATTATCCATTATATTCAAAAACCTTCATGCTATTTGTCATGTCAATAATCAAAACTGAATAATTATTCATTATATTCAAAAACCTCCATGTTATTTCTCATGTTAATAACCAAAATTTAAAAATCATTCATTACTCATTCATTATATTCAAAAAACTTCATGTTATGGCCATTTCTCATGTCAATAATCAAAATTTAAAGAATATTCATTATTCATTATATTCAAAACCCTTTATGTTATGGCCATTTCTCATGTCAATAATTAAAATTTAAAGATTATTCATTATAAAAATTGCAAGCTGCAGGCTGTGATATGTAAAGCATCCTATCAAGCCTTGAATTAAAAAAATCAGTTAAAAAACAAATCAGAAAATAAATTAAATTAATAAAAATGAAAGTGGAGCAGAAATGAACTGGTTTGGGAATAACATGAGGAGGAAAACGGAGAAGATACACATCTGTATTTATTGTATATTTTGATTTTTTGGTTTTAAATATTTATCATATGTTTAGTATTATAATATATTGAATATATATATTTATTATATTTATAGTATCTTTAATTGTCATAATATTTATAATATATTTAATATTTGTAATATTCGAATATTTATAATATTAATATATTAAAATAGGAATGTGACCGTTATTTTAATATTTTGTTCAAATAATTAAAACTTACATGTATCACTTATTGTATTATTTTATTAAGAGACACATGTATTAATTCTTTCAATGTTTTAAAACCCACATGTCTTTTAATGTTCTTATATTCAAAATATACATTTTAACAGTAATGTTTTTAATATTTTAAAATATTTAATTTAAAAATGAAGTACTTTAATGGTTAATTTAGTATTTTTTAAGGCCCAGACTATATAAACAAAATAGCTATTAATTCACGTATTTTGTGGATAAAGTCATTTTCATTTACCATCCATTACTCACATTTTGATGCACCACCCCTGCCCAATCTACTATTTGACTTTTTCCCCTAAACCAAACTATTCTATAATAATAAAATAAATTCTTTTTTCCCTAAAATCAACGGCAGTGCCCCGAAAATCCTTGAATCTGCCCGAACCAAGATGAATTCCCCCCAAAATGAAACCCAGCACAGTTTGGTTTAAGCTCAGCTCAATTTTCTGAGCATTCCCTGAGTGCAGCTTTGGGGTTTTTTTTTTTTCATCTCCTGCTTCAGCCACCCGAAGGTTTCAAACCCACATTGGTCCCAAACACGCACACAGAGGAGCTTTGGGGCCAAATTTGGGGTTTTTTCATGGCAAAAAAACTTCTTGGGTTATTAAAGCTCGACCCTGGCCAGAGTTGGTGTTGCTTGAGAAGGATAAATGTACATAATGCATATATTTTTAAATGTGTATGTTTTTAGATACATATATATATTATAATACATTATAATATACCTAGAATATATTATAATTCACATTGTATATATATCATAATATACATCTACGTTATAATATTCAGAAAATATATATTATTATTATTCAGAAAATATAGATTATAATCTAATTATTATATTATTCTGTCTATTATTATAATTATAATGTATATATATGTATGCATCACAATACACATATATAAGATATACACGTATATTGTGATATAAGTATATTACATCATACATATATACATATAATAATAATATACATATGCATTATGATATATATACTGGTAAAATATAGTAAATGTATTATAATATATGCATTATAATATGCATATCCACCCTAATATACATATATTATAGATATTATACATGTATGTACAGATATTATAATATACATATACACTATAATATGCCTATACATTATGATATACATATATAGACGTACATCTATCATAATGTACATATATTATACATATAAAAATTTATTTATTTATTAAAATATACATACATATGATAATATATACTATAATATGTATATACATATACATTGTGATATGCATGTATTATAATATATAATACATGTACATTATAATGTATACATTGTAATAGACATATACATCATAATGTACATATACATATATTCACCTATATTATGATATACATGTACATCATTGTATACATAGACATTATAATACACAGATATTATATATGAATATATAATGTACATATACATTACAACATACATGTACATTACTACTTACATATATCATACATATCTATACATGTATGTATGATATATTTGTACATTATAGTACACATATGTATACATAATGTACATATACATTATAGCATATATACACATTATTTTTACATATATTATATATACACCTACATTTCAATATACATGTACATTATGATACACATATATTATACTTATATGTATATATACACATATATTTCAATATACATGTACATTATAATACACATATATATGCATATATATGTACATATACATTATAACATACATATACGTTATCACTTACATATATCATACATATATGTATGTATAATATATTTGTACTTTATAGTACACATATATATACATAATGTACATATACATTATAGCATATATACAGATTTTTACATATATCATACCTATATACACATATTCCAATATATATGTACATTGTAATATATATTATACATATATGTACATATACACATATATTCCAATATATATGTACATTATAATATATATATTATACATATATGTACATATACACATATATTTCAATAGACATG
>JAGMWU010000349.1:26010-36365 GCA_018697195.1 Certhia americana | reverse complement strand
CTCACTCTGTACCCACAGACCCTCACTCTGTACCCA
The DNA here is from genome assembly GCA_018697195.1 of Certhia americana. Lineage (NCBI taxonomy): Eukaryota > Metazoa > Chordata > Aves > Passeriformes > Certhiidae > Certhia > Certhia americana. The sequence goes on along the minus strand of JAGMWU010000349.1, from coordinate 36,329 downwards.
CAGCCCCTCACTCACTCTGTACCCACAGCCCCTCACTCACCCTGTACCCACAGCCCCCTCACTGGCCCTCTACAGTTTCCCCACCTGTCCTCTCCCCAAATCCCTTCCATACCCAAATTTCCCTGTGTTCTCTTCCTCCACGGGCGCTCTGCAAGGCTCCCTGTGCCCTTTTGAGTGTCCCCCATGTGCCCCCCATCCCGTCCCGCATTGGGGTTGATGATCCTGAGGGTGTTCAGGGGTTCAGCTCTGCGGACAGGGGTTCCCCCCCTGGCATATGGGGCTGTGTTTTTCCGTGACAGCTGTTAACGGGGTGTCCCTTGCTCTCAGTCCCTAATTTGTGTCCCCATCTCCGCTCATCTGCCTGTCGCCCCGTGCTCTCCGGCCACTCAGGAGCCAAGGACAGGCGGGCACAGCCCGGCAGCCCACATCCCCGATCTCAGCCCTTCCTTCCTGCCCTGGCACCTGCCCCTGCCGCCAAGGTGCCCTGCTCGGTGTGTGCGCCCTGCCCTGCAGCGCCGCATTCCTCGCCGCATTCCGCGCCGCGCCGGGTGCGCACACCGGCCACGGAGGCATCGATCGGCCCCGGGTCTCGCCTCTCCGCCTTCCCCCCTCCGCTCCCTCGCACCATTCCTGCGCTCCGAGACCCCCGCTGCCTGGCCTGGAGGCGGGCAGCCCCCTCTCTGCCCCTTTTCCAGGAACCGCTCCTCTCCCAAAACAGCTTGCCCACAGAAAATAGGGTTATTTTTCCCTTCTGCTGACGTGAGAACTAAGTTTGGCACCTTTCATAAACAGTATTACCCTGTGGTCGCTGAAATGGACAAAAAAAAAAAAAAATGAGGTTGGGGCTTGACATCTGAAATTAATGTAACATTAAACAGTGCTCAGGAAAAGGCTTTGCATCAGTTGCTGATTCATCCAGCTTCCCTGGGCAACGTGCATCACATCTCCCTTCCCACGTGGCCCTGGGTGATGTTTTCAAAGCAATCCACACAGGAAGCAGATGCTTAATTAAAAAAGAAATAAAACCCTGGTTGTTTATCCCGGAGGTGAATACTGGTACCCACCAGCAAACACGTCTGAGGTCCATGCTGACCTACGAAATGTCAGGTTCGGGCCTCTGTGGGGTGGAGCTGAGCACACGGTTTTCTTCCCTCTGAGTGGTCACAGTTCCAGAAGTGTGGGGAAACAATAACTCCAAAAGTTTCAGGACGTTTTGTCTCCAGGCAGCATTCATCCATCATCACTCACGTTTGGATCCTGTCACAGCTGACCTGTGAATGCCTTCTGTCCTGGGAAACCTTTCAGAACCACCTGGGAGAGTGACAGCTTGTGGCTGCTGACATGCCAAGCTGTGTCCCTGAGGGATGAAGCCCCTGGGAGCTCTCCCATCCCTGAGCTGAGCCTGTGAGGCCACTCAACTCCACATCCTGTCCTCCAGATGACACCTCTGGAATGCCTGGGATTAAGGAAAGCATTGGGGAACTGGGAAACTGTGAGGAAGGAAAGCTAATAGGTGTTGTGAAGGAGGAAATCCCTACACATTTCACAGTCAGCCCCTCTGGGAGCTCCTCCTGCAGAGGTGTCAGGGCTCCCTGGCCGTGTTTGAGTGTCCCCATGCCCAGGGCTTTGCTGGCAGGAATCCCTCCCTCCTTCAGGGCCAGCTCCAGGCACTCTGCCTGTGCTTCCTCAGGGTGAGGCTGCAGGCAGGGAACACCTTCACCCTCCTGTGCCCTGCTACATGCCTGGGTGACTCTGGCTCTCCTCAGCACACAGAACCTGCTCAGGACATCAGCAGTCACCTTCAACCTTGCTGCTGGTGCAGGAGGTGCTGTGGTCATAGGTCCCAATTCCTGCCTGCTCACATTTCCTCTTGTCTCTGTCCCTCCTTGTCCCCGACCACAGGTAATGAGTCTGAAGGTGACAGGTCCCTCGAGGCTCTGACATTGCTGTACAGCATCCTCTCTGACTTCCTGCTGAAGTTTCTGGGGGTGGTTTCACCACCTAAGGGTTCACAGCACTGAGTGCAGCCCCACAAGTGACAGGGACACAGTTTCCTCTCCCGAGAGAAGAGGAAACAGCAGGAAGAAAAACTTTCCCTTGGGGTGTCAGGAGGGCAGAGGAGCCCTTGGGATGGCACAGCCCCCAAGCCCCAGGCCACAGAAGGACAGGACTGTCTGAGGGGGGACAACACCGACCTGGGGTGCTGAGAACACCCCGGGGATGCCCCAGTTGAGAATTTATGGGTGAACTCCAACTATCTCAGCTGAGCTGGATGGGGCACATTCCAGAGTGGCTGGCCCAATGACATGACTTTCACTCCTGGCCCTCTCAGAGATGAGAGGTCAGAGCCTGTGAACACTGACTCTGGAGATGAAAGGTTCATCTGAATACACCAGTGGAGCCCCAAACCTTGGGGGAACCCCAATGACACCCCCAGAGCCCAGGGGAGCCCCTGTCCAGCACATCCCAGTCACAGGGGAGCTCAGCCCCACAGGGCTGGGGGGCACCAGCCTCTGCTGAGCACCCCACAGATGCAGTGTCACAGTCAGGGCTGCAGGACGGGATGGGGGGCACAGGGGGGACACTCAGGAGGGCACAGGGAGCCTTGCAGGGCGCCCGTGGAGGAACAGAACACAGGGAAATTCGGGCATGGAGGGGATTTGGGGAGAGAAGAGATGGGGAAACTGCAGAGGGGCAGTGAGGGGGCTGTGGGTACAGAGTGAGGGGACTCAGAGTGGCTTTGGGGACACTCAGCACCCAGCCCCTGTGTGCAGGCCCCCTGTGAGCTGGGGCTCTCTGTCCATCCCTGCTCATCCTGGCTGCTTGCCCCTCCTGTGCTGGCTCCCCCATCCTGGGCAGTGCAGCAGCCTGGCAGGAGCAGTGGAGGAGGCAGGAGCACTGCCACAGCCCCTCCATGCTGGTTTTTGGGAAGCTGTGAGGCCCCTGTGGGCTGGCAGGAACCCCAGTGGTGGGCCTGGAGCCCCGGGGATGGCAGGAGGACAGGCTGAACCCCCCAGGCATGCAGGGAGGAAGGCTCTCCGTGGGCACAAAGCCAGGTGCTGCCATTAGTGCTGTACAGGTATTGATCCCTGAGCTGTGGCAGCAGCACCCAGGCTCCAGCATCACCTGCTCTGCCTCTTCGTGGTGCTCCTGCCAGGCACTCTGGAAATCTTTTGTTCTGCACCTCTGACCAGCACCCTGGTCCAGCCCGAGGGGTGGAGGTCCCTGGTGCTCCTCCACACCCCAGCTGTGGGTGCAAAGGAGCCCACAACTTCCTCTCTTCTCAGTATTTATAATATTTCTCCCATAACTATTATCCATGTTAGAAAGGTAACTTCTATTCTAAACCAACTCTAATGTGCCACCTCACAGCAGAACATGGAGCAGGTGAGGAAGAAGGAAAAACCCAAAAGCCACGTGGGCTTCTCCATCTTGTCATCACCTGATTACCATCCTAAAAACCACATCTATCTAAAATTGGCATGCTGTCTTTCCAGCTATTCTGCAGCTCCACAATGCAGGAGCAGCCTGCACAAACAGCTCCTGAAGGGCCGCTCCACGGAATGTTTTTTATGAGAATCAGTCCACAGTGGTGAGTTCCCTGCTCCTAGGAACATGACTGAGGTCTCAGAAAGAATTGTCAGGGCAGTTTTCACTTTTGTGGGATATTTCTTTCCTGCCTTATGGATCTTACTATAGCTCCAGGAATTCTTGGGAGTGGGGGAAATCAACGGGGAGAGAAGCCTGATCTCAGTTTTTTGGTGTTTTTGTTCTTCCCAAGAATCTTTTTCCCCAGCAAAAGTCTTTTTCCCCAGCACCAAGATCAAAGGGAAGGCCGAGAGCTGTCTCTTCTGCTTTTCCAAGGTTGTTTATGCTCTCTTATCTCTACATTTCCTTCCCTGACCCACAGAGTTCCATCCAGCAGGTCAGTCCACAGCAAATAACACCACCCCGAAGGTGACGAGCATCTTTATACTAAAAATTACATCTATTTTGTTTATAAAAGATTCCCAATACCTATTTTATGTTAGGAAGTCAGGCTCTGCTCTAAACCAACCAAAGATGCCAACGGCAGAAAATGGAGCTGATGAAGAAGGAAGAAGAAGCCCAAAAGCCATGTGGAGCCTCCATGTTTTGTTCTTCTGCTTATCAGTTTAAAAATCTCAGAAATCTATTTTTCACCCTGTGACTAACTAACTATCACTCTGCTTAAACTCTCGTGGTTTGTAAATCCTCACACACAGTTGGTAATTTCTCCTAAGGGCTAAAACCAAAGGCACGGGTGTTTTTAACTCCTTGCCAAGGTCTCTCAGCCCCCTGCCTGGGACTGGAATCACTCAGGAGAGTCAGAGGAGTGTGCTGGACCCTCTCCTCTGCATCCCACCCAGCATTCAGCCCTGCCACTGTCACCTGCAGGCCACACTCCTTGGCTAGTGGACCCTGTTTCCACCTAGATCCCAAAGTTTTCTGGAAAGAAATGGCAAAAAGAAGCCAGAACCACCACAGCTGACTGCTGGTTTTGTCCTTGGGGTGAGGAGACCACCAGACTGTGCCTGAAGCACTCCTTGGCTGTTGTGGTCCTGAGCTGGTGTGCGGAGCACCCTGGCCAGGCCAGCCTGTAAACCAATGGAAATTCAGAATTTGTGCAGGTCAAATAAACCTTGACAATCTGCTCTCAGCTGGGAGAGGGTGAGCCTGTCTCTAAACAGCAGCAGGCAACCACGGGGAGCTGCCAAAGTGTCAGAGTCTGGAATGATGAGAAATATTTCTGTGCATGTTTAAGGGATTTTAAGATCTCTAACAAACACTGTTTTTAACCTTTGTTCATGGAAAAAGGGCTTTTAGGCTCTGGAATGAAGCAGAGTTTTCAAGAGTGCGTATTAGAGAGTAGAACACTGTGTAGTTTTATCACAGGGTGAGAATTTTAGATAGATGGGGTTTTTAGGATGGCAGACAGGTGAGGACAAGATGGAGAAGTCCACGTGGCTTTTGGGTTTCTTCTTCTTCCTCACCTGCTCCATGTTCTGCTGTGAGGTGGCACATTATGGTTGGTTTAGAATAGAGTCTGACCTTCTAAAATGGATAATAGTTATTGGAGAAGTATTATAAATACTGATTATGTGGATTGTAGTATAAATATCCATGCCACACTGAGGGTAGGAGCATTTAGTATTTGGGCATTAAGCATTGGTATTTGGCATTTGGGGGTTTGTGCCTTGAACTGAATGCAAGAACTGCAATGAAAAGTTCTGCAGGTCAGGAACAGAATGTAATGGTAAGAAATAATAAACTATGAAGAAAACAACAAGAAAAGTCTCGCCACCAGTTCTTCAAAATCTCTGGCTGGGGAAAACAAAACTTTACATTCTCGTGTCAGCAGTAAACAGCAGATTGACAGAGAAACACTCAAAAATATTTTTATAAACCTGGGAGCAAAGCCCTCCCAAAAAGCTGCCAAAGCTCCCAGACCCGCTCGGCCTGTCCCCCACGTGTCCCCAGCAGGGCCAGCAGAGCTCATCCCACAGCAGGGATGGGAGCTGTTTGCACACCTCGTGGGCTCACACAATGGCTATTCTTCCAAAGCCAGCGTCCGATGGAACCCACACAATGCTCACTCTGCAGGATCGTGTCAAACATTAACCGAGAGGAGCAGGAGGGTCAGCAGCCCACAGCCCAGCTCCACGTTTGGAAAGTAACACCAGTTCCTCAGGTGCTCAGCTGTAACTCTGGGGTTTGGGAACACCAAGAGACTCCCGGGACAGAGGAATCCACAAGCAAAGGGAAGGGAACATAAATGGTTTTGGGGAAATGACTATCCTATGTATGGTTATTCCAGGAAAACAAATGATTATGTCTGTAAAACACAGAATCTGAACTGGAGCTTTTTCTATTTCACTGTTTCAGAGATGTTCCCTCATGCATCTAACTCTCAGAATTATATCAAAGTATTTTTTTTTGTTTTCTGTGCCGGCCAGCTGGTTTTCTTTTCTGTCTGAGAAGGTAAATAAGAGTTTTTCTCCCAGCCAGAGAGTTTGAAGGAGCAGGTCCGCGAGACTTTTTTTCTTATTTCTCTTTCTTCATTATTTATTATTTCTTATCAATACATTCTGTTCCTGACCTGCAGAGCTCTTCTTTACAGGTCAGTCCAAGGCACAAAACTCCAAATACCAAAACCAACTACAAAGTGCACAAATGCCCAATGCCCAATACAAAATGCATAATGCTCAACTACTCACTACGAAATACTAAAAGCTTAATGTTCCCACCCTGAGGGTGGTGTGGATATTTATACTACAATCCACATAATCAGTATTTATAATACTTTTCCAATAACTATTATCCATTTTAGAAGGTCAGACTCTATTCTAAACCAACTCTAATGTGCCACCTCACTGCAGAACATGGAGCAGGTGAGGAAGAAGAAGAAACCCAAAAGCCACGTGGACTTCTCCATCTTGTCATCACCTGTCTGCCATCCTAAAAACTCCATCCATCTAAAATTCTCACCCTGGGATAAAACTACACACTGTTCTACTGTCTAATACACACTCTTGAAAACTCTGCTTCATGCCAGAGCCTAAAAGCCCTTTTTCCATGAACAAAGGTTAAAAACACTGTTTGTCAGAAATTCTAAAATCTCTCAAACATGCAAAGAGATACTCCTCGTAATTCCAGACTCCGACATCTAACCAAATGGAGATGACAGGGTCCTAGTGCCCCGCTGTTGGTAGTGATTTGCTGTTTTTGGTAGATCCATGGCCAGAACAGCTGTGGTTTCCTGCTCCTGCAGTGGTGATCACACACAGGGCTGCAGGGTTGCTTCCTCCTCACAGCACTGGCACGTTTTTACATCTCTGCAATCCCTTCTCACATTCCTCAACCCTTCCTCCTTGTCCCTCCTTTGTCTGCTCAGTCTCCTCCCAGAGGAACCCCTGTGATTATTTCTTTCCCACTGCCATCATGTGGTTTTTTTTTTTTTTTTTTTAAAGATCTGTGTCTAATTCAGTATTTCTGACAGCTGTACCTTGTTGTTATCTGGGCATTACGACTGGTACAGCTGCAGAGGAGTGCTGGCCTTGCCCCTGGATGGCTGCAGTGCTTCTCTCTAGCTGCTGTGGAGCCTGTCCCCTCCTCACACCACTGTTCCACAGCCACCTGGGATGTCCAGCTGTCCCTGTGGCACCTTTTGTCAGCTCCTCATGCTGTTACATGTGCTCTGATCAGTGCCCAGAGGGTGCTAATGCTGCCTGGAAAGGCTGACCTGGAGCAGAGACTAGCCAGAGCAAAAGGAATAAAACAGGAATTTACTGAAAGGCCCCCAAATGAAACACCCTGGGCAGTGCAAGAGCCCAGCTGGGCTACACCCAGCATTGCTCCAAGAAGGATTTTGGTCACAACTTTTCACGCTTTTATAGGTTTTTGTTCACCCACATATTGGGGTGAATTAATTGCCCAACCACAGCTTCAGGTTATGAAGTCTCAGCCCCCTGGCTTGCCCCCTTCCCTCAGCTGTTTTTGTTTTTGGGTAAGGGCTTGATTCTGCAGCTGGGCAGAGATTGTTCTGTCCAACCACGCTGCAAAGAGAACTCACCAACACCTAACATGAACTTTCAGAGTTACACACCAGGCTGCAGCGAATCTGGAAAATATAAAAGCCATATAAAAGCCACATAAAAGCCAGAGCCCAAGGTATCAGTAATCCTGCAGCTCCGGAAAATGGAAGGTAATATTCCCCTGTAATTATGGGACTGCCTGCAATTAAAGACATGGTATGAACTGAGCAAGCTTTGGAGTTGACAGCTTGGAGGGAACTCTGGGAAGCTGCCACAAACATTCCAAGGACAGGGTCAAACCCCAAAGCCAAGGCCTTCTCTCCCTTGCCAATCACTTCACACCTGACGTCTCCAGCCTGTGGGAACATCCCCCGCAGGAAATGTTTCTTGTTGGAGTCTGGAATGATGAGAAATATTTCTGTGCATGTTTAAGGGATTTTAAGATCTCTAACAAACAGTGTTTTTAACCTTTGTTCATGGAAAAAGGGCTTTGAGGCTCTGGCATGAAGCAGAGTTTTCAAGAGTGTGTATTAGACAGTACAATAGTGTGTAGTTTTATCTCAGGGTGAGAATTTTAGATGGATGGAGTTTTTAGGATGGCAGACAGGTGAGGACAAGATGGAGAAGTCCACGTGACTTTTGGGTTTCTTCTTCTTCCTCACCTGCTCCATGTTCTGCTGTGAGGTGGCACATTATGGTTGGGTTAGATTAGAGTCTGACCTTCTAAAATGGATAATAGTTATTGGAGAAGTATTATAAATACTGATTATGTGGATTGTAGTATAAATGTACACACCACCCTGAGGGTGGGAGCATTTGGGCATTTGGTATTTGGGGTTTTGTGCCTTGAACTGACCTACAGTGAAGAGCTCTGCAGGTCAGGAACAGAATGTAAAGATAAGAAATAATAAATAATGAAGAAAACACAAGAGAAAAGCCTTGCGACCTGTTCTTTCAAGATCTCTGGCTGGGGAAATCAAAACTTTACATTCTCGGGAGAAGAAAAACAGCCGGCCGAGAAACAAAAAATATATATTTTTTTTTTTTAAATCCTGAGAGTTTCTCACCAAATGCTCCTCCATTTCAGGGAGGCCGGAGCAGAACGGGGTGGATCCTATGGAACAGCTTGTGGCAAGAGCTCCCCAAGTCCCTGTCCTGGCAGAGCCCCTCCTGCACTGCTCCTTAGCAGCACTTCCATCCCCTCCTGGCTCCAATCTCTGCTCCTGTCGGGTTCCACTCGGCTTCGCCCAGATCTCGCATTCCTCCACCTCCTCCCGAGCTCGGGAAAACAGCTCCTCTCCTGCTTTTCCAGCAGCGACCCAGGCTGGGAGGAACAGCAGGCACAAAGTGCACCCTGAGGCTCCTTGGTGCTCTGCCCAAGTGAGCTCGGACCCTGCCAGCCTGTTGGTGCTGGCAGAGACTGCAGAGAGCCACCTGGCAGCGCAAGGAATGAGGATCCCTGGGGCTGTGTGTGCCCGCGGGGGATCCGGGCAGCTGTGCGGTGTTTCCCCTTGGGATTCTGCCGGGAGGGAGGGCAGTGTGCTCTCCTGCGCTGGGACAGGTTCCCCCTCGCTGGGATTGAACATCCTGGGACTGTGGGGAGCTTTGGGCAGGCTGCTCCTTGGCCACCTGCGGCCAGGAGAGCTCAATTAGCGCTGTCATCACTGTCACAGAGGGAGCAGCGCTCTGTAATTGCCTTTGCCTCGGGCCACACGCAGCTCAGCTGAGAGAAATCCCCTCTGCAGGCGGGCTGGCTGCAGAGCACAGGCACCTGTGGGGATGCTGAGCGCAGTCCCGCGGCTCTGCCCGCTCTCAGGCATCCCTACAGCTTGTGCCCACCTCGGGCAGGATTCCTGGCGCTCCGAGTGCTGCCAGCAGGATGAACGGCGCGGCTGGAGGCTGTCAGAGCTGCCCCAGGCACCCGCTGTGCTGAGCTGTGGGTGCTTTGGGGCTCAGCACAGCACACTCAGCCCCTGAGCTCTCGCTGTGCACGCAGCCCTGCCCGCGGAGGGACAGGGGGAGATTGTTTTTAGTTTTTTTTACAGGCGTTGTGTTCATTACCCACCATGCCCCAGCTGTCATTAATTACCCTGCTCCCCACTGCAGGGCGATGCTCCCCTCACCCCGCTCACTCTGCTCTGGCTGGGGGTCCCGGGGGTCCCTGCCCTGCTGCACTCCCCTGGCCCAGCCCAGCCCAGCCCGCAGCAGTTTGTCCCTTCCCGTGGCAGCCGTGTCCCTGTGACCCGACAGCCCTGCCGCTGTCCTGTCCCCTTCCCCACACCCCGTCCCTTTCTGCTGCCATCTCCCCTGTCCCCACTCCCTCTCCCTTTACTTTTCCCGTCTCCTTCTCCACAGTCCCTGTCCCGTGTCCCTTTCCCCTGTCCCCCATCCCTGTCCCTGTCCCCTGTCCCCATCCCTTTCCCCTGTCTGTGTCTTTGTCCCTCTCCCGGTCCCTGCTCCTATCCCTATCCCTTTCCGCTGTACATATCCCCTGTCCCTGCCCCTATGTCCCCTCTCTCTGTCCCTTTCCCTTATCCCTGTCTCTGTCCTCTCTCCCTGTGCCCATCCCTTTCCCCTGTCCCTGTCCCCTGTCCTCTCTCTCTCTGTCCCTTTCCATTTCCCCCGTCCCATGTCCCTTTCCCCCTGTCCCTGTCCCCTTGTCCCCTGTCCCTTTCCCCTTATCCCCTGTCCCTCTCTCTGTCCCTTGTCCCCTTTCCCCCTGTCCCCTCTCTCTGTCCCTTGTCCCTGTCCCCTCTCTCTGTCCCT
>JAGMWU010000347.1:15993-34471 GCA_018697195.1 Certhia americana | reverse complement strand
CCGTGAACAGAAGTGGCAAGAAGTTGCTTATGCTGATATGTTCTTTACTCTTAGGGATCACCCTGAGTGGCAAAGGGATTGTGGAATGAGGCCACCATCTGATCCTTTAGTATTGGCCCTTGAAAAGGACAATAAAGTCACTAAAGGAAAGCCCAAACGGTGTTGTAGTACCTGTTCAATAAATCAGAGGTGCACACATCCCAATAAGGTGTACCAAGCAGAGGCTCTGGAACAAGAGATACAGGACATACTTAAACCACCCCCTAAAAGGCAGGAAAGAAGGAGGGTGGTGGGGGATGCAGATTCAGAATCACCATTAACTCCAACCTCCCCCACCTATCCACCACTGCCTAGCAGTGACAGTGAGTGGGATGAACCTGAACCTCCCCCACCAGTTCCCAAACTTCCCCCAAAAGGTCCTATAGCATCAAGGTTCCCTTCTCCTCAATTGATTTTGAAATTTGGGAAAAGAGTGCTAAAGGGTATCGAAATGACCCAACAGGGGTTGCTAAGAAGATGAAGTTTATGATTAAGCAGCATTTACCTGATTGGGCAGACATCCAACTATTGCTTGATGCTTTAACAGAAACTGAGAAGCAATTGGTTTTAAAAGTAGCTAAGGATCTGGCTGAGGATGACTGTAGAACAACACAGGAAGATGTTAAAGAGGTATTTCCCCTTCAAGAGCCGGGTTGGGATCCTAATAATGATGAGGGGTTGGGACGATTAAAGAGATACCAGGAATTGATAGTAAAAGGACTGGAAAGAGCAGTCCCCAAAACCATAAACTGGTCAACCCTATATGCTATCAAACAGGGCCCCTCTCAAACACCTTCTGAACCTGAGAGACGCAATGTGCCGACACAAGCCCCTGGATCCTGGACCTGATGAAGAGATGCAGCAATTAATAAATTTACTTTTAGGACATTCTACAGGAGACGTCAGGAGGAAACTCCAGAAGATCCGGGGTCCAAACAGCCGGAATTTAGAAGCTTTACTGGATGAGGCCTGGAGAGTTTTTAGTAACCGGGATACAGGGGCAACATTTTCAGTTCTGAATAAGGCCCTAATACCGGTAACCAATGATTATGTTGTGGTAAAGGGGGAAACTGGCCAACCTGAAAGAGCTTATTTTTGCAAGGCATTGAAGTATAAATTGGGAAAACAGTGGGGAATCCACCGATTTTTATACATGCCTAATGCTCCATCTGCACTTTTGGGCAGAGATCTGCTAGAGCAGCTGGAGGCAAAAATAATATTTAAGAATGGGGAAATTATTTTGGAGGTAAAAGACCAACAATACGTAGAACTGTTAAGTTTAATGATGATAACTAAAGAAATTGAAGTTGCAAATGAAGAGGGAAATTTTAGGAAAATAATGGATCAGGTATTTCCTGGGGTGTGGGCTTCTGATATACCAGGAAGGGCAAAGAATGCACTACCAGTACAGATTAAACTCAAAGAAGGAGGACAGCCAGTCAGGGTTAAACAATACCCCCTAAAGAAAGAAGATAGAGAAGGGATTAGTCCCATTATTGAAAACTTTTTGAAAATAGGACTACTGAAGGAGTGTCAGTCTGATTTCAATACTCCTATTTTGCCAGTGAGAAAGCCTGACAGGTCATACAGGTTGGTACAAGATTTAAGGGCTGTTAACAAGGTAACTGAGGACTTGTATCCAGTAGTTGCCAATCCTTACACCCTGTTAACCCGTTTAACACCTGAATTAACCTGGTTCACTGTTTTAGATCTAAAGGATGCATTCTTTTGCCTACCTATCCATGAAGCCAGCCAGAAAATTTTTGCATTCGAGTGGGAAAGCCCTAAATCTGGACGCAAAACACAGCTCACATGGTGCGTATTCCCACAAGGGTACAAGAACTCTCCCACTATCTTTGGGGAACAGCTTGCAAAAGATTTGGAGTCTTGGGAACCTCCTCCAGGAGAAGGACACCTCCTCCAGTATGTGGATGACCTCTTAATAGCCACCCAGACCCAAGAAACATGCTTGGATTGGACGGTAAGCCTCCTAAACTTTCTGGGCCTGCAGGGGTATCGAGTATCCCAAAAGAAAGCTCAGATGGTAAAGCAGACAGTCATTTACCTGGGCTATGAAGTGAGTGCTGGACAAAGAACCTTAGGGCAGGGTCGCAAGGAGGCAATCTGCCAGACCCCAAAGCCTCAGACAGTGAAAGAACTGAGAACCTTTCTAGGCATGACAGGATGGTGCAGACTGTGGATTTATAATTATGGATTGCTTGTTAAACCTCTGTATGCCTTGATCACAGAAGGGAGCAGAGATCTTCAATGGACAAAAGAAGCAAGCCGAGCCTTTGACCAGCTGAAGAAGGCTCTAATGTCAGCACCAGCCCTGGGACTTCCAGATCTTCCTTCCTCAGCGGAAGTATGGGAGAACCTGTGATCCATGATTGCCTGGAGACCATTGAAGCCACCTACTCCAGCCACCCAGATCTGAAGGATACCCCACTTGAGGATGCTGAGACCTGGTTCACTGACGGGAGCAGCTATGTCATCAGTGGAAAGAGGCATGCTAGGTTATGCCATTACCATGAGCAGAGAGGTAATAGAGTCTAGACCATTACCAACAAATACCTCTGCACAGAAGGCTGAAATAATTGCTTTAATTCGTGCCCTAGAGCTGGCAGAAGGAAAGAAAATTAACATCTACACAGACTTAAAGTATGCATTTGGTGTAGTTCATGCACATGGAGTCATTTGGAAGGAGAGAGGACTGTTGAACTCACAAGGGAAGAATATTAAGCATGCCCAAGAAATACTGAGACTATTAGATGCAGTACAATTACCTGAAGAAGTAGCCATCATGCACATCAAAGCGCACCAAAAAGTGAGCTCTGAATTGGAGGAAGGGAATATGCTGGTGGATAGGGAGGCAAAAGAAGCAGCAAAAGGTGAGATACCGGATGAGACAATTGAGGCAGCATTGATTCCAGATGGAAAAATTTCTATTGAAGGTAAGCCATTATACAATAAAAAGGATAAGAAACTTATCAAGGTAGAGAAGGCAAGTTATAACCAAGAGGGATGGGCTGTAACAGAAGAAGGGAAACTTGTAGTGCCCTCCTATTTGTTATGGTCATTAGTACAGAGGGAACATGAGAAAACACACTGGGGAATAGATGCCCTATATTACCATTTGAAAGAAAGAATCATGGCCAAGAAGTTGCAAAGCACAGTGATACAAGTAACTCGTCAGTGTAGTCTTTGTTTCCAAACTAATCCTAAAAATAACCCAAAGCCTAAAGTGGGACAAACTGGGAAAGGCTGTGGACCTGGGCAACAATGGCAAATTGACTTTACAGAACTGCCCAGGAAGGGAGGGTGTCATTACCTGTTGGTGTTAACTGATACCTTTTCAGGATGGCCAGAAGCCTTTCCTGCTAGGACAGCTAAGGCTCGAGAGGTGACCAAAGCACTGTTGCAAGAAATAATACCACGATTTGGAGTTCCCGCCACCATATCCTCAGATAGGGGGCCACACTTTATTTCAAAAATTGTTCAGCAAATAAGTCACCACCTAGGAATAGACTAAGAATTGCATACCCCATATCATCCTCAACCTAGCGGCCAAGTGGAAAAAAAAATGAACCATTTGATTAAACAACAAATTGTGAGACTGGGGCAAGAAGGAAACTTGCCCTGGCCCCAGGCTCTTCCATTGGCATTATTAAGAATTCCAACAAAACCAAGGGCAAAAGAGAAGCTAAGCCCTTTTGAAATATTGTATGGAAGGCCATATGCAGTTCAAGAGGGAACAACACCCATTCAAGTAGGGGAAGAAACCCTACATAGATACATGGTGGCCCTAAATAAACAACTTAGAGAAATTGAGAAATATGTGGCTGGAGCTCAAAACAGAGAACTAGATGGGCCAGTACATGATGTACAACCTGGGGATTATGTGTACATTAAGTCTTTTGCAGAAAAGACCTTGGAACCGCAGTGGGAAGGACCATTCCAGGTGCTCCTCACTACCTTCACTGCAATCAAGATCAAAGAACAGAAGACCTGGATCCATCACTCCCGAGTGAAGAAAGCCCCAGTGGGAACTTAGAAGGTCACACCAGGCGATAGTGAACTGAAGCTGAAGCTCACTCGGAACAACGAATAAATGGACTAATAGTTATTATGGACATTATGTGGAAGGTTGTAACTATTGTAGTAATTACCTTAGCTGTAACAAAAGTGAACGCAATACCACGCAGGTATAATGTGACTGAGATATACCGGTGCCAAAGATGAGCTTATGACCCTTACTCTCGTAAGGTTTTAAACAAGATGCTGTGAGTCACAAATGCAAACTTGTAAGAAGGCAGAAATGTTTGGGGATGTAAGTATGCATTCATGCAGGATGGGTTCCACGAGGCTTACCACCCGCCCATGAAACCCATCCAGATCAGTCCTGAATGCTGTGACAAATGCTTGAAGAACATCTGTCTCATCATTGGTGGGATGTGCTTTTTGGGTGGTCTCCGACAGCAACTAGTACACCTTAATCCACCCTATAGATGTGTTGCTTATTTTAGTTAGCATAAGTTTGGTGCTATCTATTGTAATACTTATTTAAAATTACAGAATGCTATGACGAATAGCAACTTTAACATCACTATCAAAGGCGTATGGCTTAATCCTGAGAGACACTAGCTGTACGACTTAGATAGATGAAGAGGACTCTGTATACTGAGTAAAGGAATTTACTAATTTTAAAGAAGAAGTGGGGAAATGAGACACTAATTTTGAAGATATTGCTGCTGGGAAAAAGAAGCTTTGCTGAAATCAGTTAAAATTTAGAGGATAGTTAAGAGAGAGACTGGGTTTAGATAAGCTAATCCCGGAGCTAATAACTCATTGCCTGTCAAGTTTATGTTTGTGTAAGTTGGGCTTGTAAAAACACAAGATGATTGCAGACCCTCTATCTCCAGAAACAGTCCTGGGAACAAGAAATTCCAAGGAGTCATTTATCACATATCCATCAAAGGTTAAAAGTTTAGAACAAAGAAGACTAGTTTTACTTCCTCCTTTTGGTGACCACTCCCCACATAAGACCCCCAACTCATTTCAGAAAACAAACTACGCATGCTTAATAGCCTTTTTGTCAATTAGCATACAAAGCGGAGAAGAGGAGGTGACAAGGGTATGAATATGCATTTGTATTTTGTGTATTCAACATTCTTGTGGATAAAAGGCTCTGTAATTACCTGTGATCTTTGCAGTGCGTATTAGGGAGCTATCCCACGCAGCTGCCCGGCCGTCAATAAACATACACTTTCTAACTTAACTGTTAGAGAGTCTTTTGTCCGTCACACTTGGGTATCGATATTAGATCGATATCCATATTTTAATAAATCAGCAGGTGACAGCAGAAAGCAGAGATAACAGCACCAGCAGCTGACAAACCGGAGACCAACACCACAGAGCTGGAGTTCCCCAGACAACACCAGCAATTCTCAACTGCCACTAGAATTGCTTTTTAGCACCTACCTTCCTCGAAGGATTTTGTCCACCATCTTGTCCCTTTGTCTATACAGAGAGTGCCATCTTGGAGGGTGGGCTGACGCCATTTTCCCTTTGTCTTTTGGGGCGAATGTGGGGGTTGCCATCTTAAGAGGGGTCACTCTGCTATTTTAAGTTTCTGTTTGTTCCCGGGGGTCTGCATGATTTAACAATTTTATACCTAGTGATTACTGTTATTTTTTGCCTGTTTCTGTTTTGCTTGTTAATAAACTGTTATTTTTTCAATTATATGTACTCGTATTCATTTCTCCTTATAGGCGTAAACTTATTGGTTAAACTAAAAATAACGTAACTCATTTTAGAGTGTCCACTCCTTAAAATTGTCTTAAACCAAGACAAATTTGGTGCCTGAGGTGCAACAGGAGAGACAAAGTGGAAAAAATAACACTTTTGTCCAAAACATTTGGTACTGTGTACAGAACTCACTGGTCACTGTGCTGCTCAATCTAATCATGGGGGTGTAGAACCTAGGCTTGTATGCTTATATATGGTACAATTTGCCTGGAATAAGTCTCTTTTTTGGATCAAGGACACAAGACTACTTTGTTGATATACTCTGTGATATCAGTTTATGTAGAAATAACATCAGATGCAAAAAGATTACTTGGGATGTATATTTGTTGCTGTTTGTCTGTCCTGGTCTCGGCTGCTATTTCTAGGGGTTTATTAATAATTGCACTCAGGCTGTTGGGGAAACAACCTTTTGAGAATGTTCATTTCCCTCTGAATATTAAAGACACCTTATTTCTGTTGCCAATTCTGCTATGTTTCCTCTACACGGCCTACAACACATTTAGAATTAGGGCTGAGATTTCCAAGGGAGTTGCCCAGAGATCTGCCTGAGTGGTTGAAAATCCTGAGTGGCGTGGGATGTGGGAGGATATAGGCCAGGTCCTGAAAAAATACTCTGCCCCAATAGTTTGGCATTTCTCCCCTGAACAAATTCAGAACCCAGCTAAGGTAGGAAAATATAACAGCTCCAAAGAGAAGCAGCTCATTGCACTGTGCTGGGTCCTGGCTAATGCTTATGGCACTATGTTCATTACTATACAGCAGCAGATACAGCCTGAGGGGAAGGAGAACAAATCAACAGACATCATGGTCACTCAGACTGCAGGTAAACCAGACAGGCAGCCTAAGCAGATAGCAATCACCCCTTTCAGAGGAGGAAATATCCATTTGCCTGGTGGATGACAATGGGGAACCAGGACCCTCACAGCCAGCAGAGGAACGAGCACCAGAAATAATCACTGAATCTTTGCCCTTAGAAAGTCTTTGCAATCTGAGGAAAAACCTCAGCCAATGAACCAATGAGTCTGTATTGAGCTAGTTGATCCGAATCTGGGACACTGCAGGTGATGGTACAATATTGGATGGTACTGAAGCGAGGCACTTGGGATCTCTGTCATGTGATTGTGGGTATTGACAAGGGGATCATGAGGATGCCTGAACCTCTCAGCCTGTGGATGTGACACTTAGCAAGTGTGAAGGAGAGAAACTTCTGCCAAGATCTCCAGCTGCAGCAAAGCCCTTGGAAGACCATGGAGCAGGGAATCCATCACTTGCAGGAAGTGGCTGTGATAGCAATTCTTTTCTCAAATGACGACCAAACTACTAAGAGTACAGACCTGGTAAAATGTACAACACTGATGTGGCTAAAATTCCCCACCAACTATTCATTTTCTTACTCTAATATAAAAAAAACAAAACCTGGGATTCTCAGTCAGTTATCACCCTTAAAATAATCATTTATCAATTCACCAAGGAGAAAGGAGTCTCTCTTGAATACTCTTGGGTTTATAAAAAATATTTTTTGTGTCTCTGCCTGGCGGCTGTTTTTCTGTGCCTGTGAATGCAAACAGAGTTTTTTTTCCCAGCCAGAGAGTTTGAAGAACAGGTTGTGAGACTTTCTCTTCTTGTGTTTTCTTCATTCTTTATTATTTCTTATCAGCACATTCTGTTCCTGACCCCGCAAAGCTCTTCATTGCGGGTCAGTTCAAGGCACAAACCTCAAAAAGCCCCAACTACTCCCACCCTCAGGGTGGCATGGCTATTTATACTACAATCCACGAGTAGTATTTATAATACTACTCCAAAAACTATTATCTATGTTAGAAGGTTAGACTCTATTCTAAGCCAACTATAATGTGCCACCTCACTGCAGAACATGGAGGCAAGGAAGAAGGAAGAAACCCAAAAGCCATGTAGTTCCTCCATCTTGTCTTCACCTGCTTACCATCCTAAAACCCCATATATCTAAAATTCTCACCCTGTGATAAAACTACACACTATTCTACTAATACACACTCTTGAAAACTCTGCTTCATTCCAGAGCCTAAAAGCCCTTTTTCCATGAAAAAAGGTTAAAACCACTGTTTGTCAGAGATTCCAAAATCTCTTAAACATGCAAAGAAATATTCCTCATAATTCTAAAATCTGACAGAATACCATAGAGATATCCACAAGATACCAGTTCTCTTGCTCTCACACTTCACTTGTGAAGCCCCTCCCTTCCCTGAGACAGCCTTCACAGCCACTCATGGGACATATCAGCCTATTAGGGTACAGTTTAAGAATGCTTCTTCTAGTATAAAACAAGAGTTCTCTTCATCTATCTCATCTTCATCTCAAGAAACAGAGGTCATCTTCTCTCAATGGGCAGAAAGTGTTATCTCTCGGTCTTCCTCTGTTCAAATTTCTCCATTAGATCACAATTACATCAACTCACAGCTATAACTAGAATTTTTCATCTCCTTAAAAAGCATTTTATATGTTACAGGAGTTTGGTTTATTCTTTATGGCTTTACAAGAGAAGTTTAACTTAACTAGGCCACTCTTTCAGTCTTCCTTTTAACTTAAGATTCTTCTCTTACTTTCTCTGACATTAGGTCTCACGCTGTGCCTTTTTACATTTCATCAGGTCTTTTTTTTTTCTCTCACTGAGTAAGATTAATGCTTTAGAAGTTTTATCTAGTTAGGAAAGAGTTAACATTTTCACTTGGGCTTGCAGAACCACCCCTCGGTCTCAGCCGCTTAGTGTCAATGGCTCCAGGACAGCTTCACGGCCACTTGTGTAAGAGATTAGTGACCTTTTTGTTCCTTGCAAAGATAGATAGCAATTCCGAAGTATGTGACTACTGATTGCCTAAACTTGCATTTTCCAGAGGAACAAAGGGGGCTGCAAGGCCAACACTGACAACGGAAGACCCCACGGCAACCAGAGGGATATGCGCAGAAGCCCCGTAGAAACCCGCCCGGGAATCAAAGGACTAAAAAAGAGATAAACTTTGGGGAAAGGTGCGGCAGTTGGCGGAGCGGAGACTCCCCTGCCGCCCAGCGCTGATCTTTGCTCTTTGTTTTCTGTAACCAATAAACCTCAAATTTTAATTTGACCCAACATGGCCCATTGCGCTCATTTATAACAATTTGGTGCTGTGACTCGGATCTAGACTGGGTAAGGGGGATTTCCCGCCTGCGGGAAGGCGTGCCCCACCTTCCTTTTTTTTTTCGGTGGTCCCGGGGGCTGGGAGCCTCCGCTCTCACCTCGACCGACGAACCTAAAGAGGAGGCAAAGAGCAAAGAAAGGAGGGCCCGGCTGACCCCTTAAATTTTGTGCACAAAGTCCGGACGAAGACGCGGGACGCATAAGTAAAAAGGGGATCCGTCCGGGCGGGGTCGGGATCCCGGAGTACAGCGACGTGGTGTGTGAATGAGAGGGGAACTGGTAGCCAGATTCCCCAAGCGAGTGCGGACCCTTAGTAGTGCGGTTCCCATCGACCCGCGAGGGCGTGGGCCACGAAACAGGGGAAGCGAGAGTGATTTTTGGTGCGAGTGAAGTACTCTGGAGGAATGGGGCAGGGGAAGAGTAAGCCCCCTGTAGGGATCAAACTCCCACCTATACCAAAAGACAGCCCCCTAGGATTTTTGTTAGACAATTGGGGGCATTTTCCAAGTACAGGAGGGAAGGATAAGGCTAGGATGATACACTATTGTATAGAAATATGGGGTGGGAAGGAAATTTCCAAGGGTGTGTTTTGTGCTGCGGTACGGGAAAGTAGGGGACAAGACCAGGGAAAGATGCAAAGACGGCCTGTAGGGGACTCTAGAGGTCTGGGAGACTCAAGGGAAAGACAGGACCAGAAGGTATGTTTTTACTGTGGAAAGAAGGGGCATTTCAAGAGGGAATGTGGAGTTCGAATTAGAGATGAGAAGGAGTTTAAGGTGGACTAGAGGGGTCAGGGGCTCTATTTAATGGGGACCCGGGAACAACAAAAAGAGCCCTTGATAAAATAAAAAGTGGGTCCCCATGACCAGGAGATAACCTTCCTGGTCGATACGGGTGCAGAAAGATCTACTATTCAGCTTTTGCCCAAAGGATGCACCCTGTCCAAAGAGACTGCCACCGTGGTGGGGGCAAAAGGAGAACCCTTTGAAGTAAGGGTTATAAAAAGGGTGACAGTGGAATCAGAATCAAAGATAGGAATAGGAGATTTTTTGCTAGTACCAGAATCAGACTATAACTTGTTGGGAAGGGACATGATTGTAGAACTAGGAATTCAAATAGAAGTGGTGGAAAAGAAATTACAAATTAGACTCTGCTCCCTTAGACAGGAGGATGAAGACAAGATAAATCCCGATGTGTGGTACAGCCCAGGGAGTGTTAGACAACTGAAAATAGCACCTTTCACAGAAAAAATCAAGAATCCTGAAGTCCCTGTGAGAATTAAACAATACCCCATCTCCTCAGAAGGGAGGAGAGGACTGAAACCTGAAATAGAGAGACTATTAAATAAGGGGCTGCTGGAACCCTGTATGTCACCCTATAATACACCTATACTCCCTGTTAAAAAGGCGGACGGATCGTATCGTCTGGTACATGATCTAAGGGAAATAAACAAGCGGACCATAGCCAGGTTTCCTGTGGTGGCAAACCCCTACACTCTTTTGAGTAAATTGGGACCTGATAACTTATAGTATAATGTAGTGGATTTAAAGGATGCTTTCTGGGCCTGCCCCCTTGATGAAACAAGCCGGGATTACTTCGCCTTTGAATGGGAAGACCCTGATACAGGGAGAAGACAGCAGCTTAGATGGACAGTGTTACCCCAGGGGTTCACAGAATCCCCAAACTTGTTTGGACAGGCATTGGAACAAATCTTACAAGATTATCAAACTAGGTCGGGGGTGACTCTGATACAATATGTAGATGACCTCTTGTTGGCGGGAAAATGTGAGAGGGATGTGAGGGAAGAAAGTATCCGACTACTGAACTTTCTGGGGCTTAAAGGATTGAAGGTTTCAAAACCCAAACTTCAATTTGTGGAGGAGGAGGTCAAGTATTTGGGACATTACTTGAGAAGGGGGGAAAAGCGAATAGATCCTGAGAGGATTCAAGCTATTATAGCCCTGCCAATACCAAAGAATAAAAGACAAATTCGCCAAATATTGGGACTCACTGGATATTGTAGGCAATGGATTGAAAATTTTAGCAATAAGGCCAGATTTTTGTATCACAAATTAACACAGGAAGGGCTGTTGAAATGGAGCCAAGAGGACACGGACAGACTCCAGGAGTTAAAAGAAAGTCTAGTCCATGCCCCAGTCTTGAGCCTCCCAGACCTGAGAAGGCCAATTTTCTTATTTGTAAATATAGACGAGGGTATTGCATTTGGGGTGCTTACTCAGGACTGGGCGGGGAGGAAGAAGCCAGTGGCATATTTGTCAAAAATTTTAGACCTAGTGAGCAGGGGGTGGCCCACATGCTTGCAGATTGTAGCGGGGTGCACTGTATTAGTAGAAGAGGCCAGGAAAATTACCTTCGACAGCAGCCTTAAGGTAATGTCTCCTCATAATATCCGAAGTGTGATGCAGCAGAAGGCAGACAAATGGATTTCTGATGCGAGACTTTTAAAGTATGAGGGGATTTTGGTAGAAGCCCCCGATTTAACATTAGAAACTACTACCATACAAAACCCAGCTGCATTTTTATATGGGGAACCGGGACACCAACCTTTAACCCACGATTGCATAGCAACCATAGAAGAACAAACAAAAATTAGGCCTGATTTGGAGGAAGAGGAATTAGAAGAGGGCGAAAGACTATTTGTAGATGGATCCTCTAGGGTGATAGAGGGAAAAAGAAGATCGAGGTATGCAATCGTGGGGGGCCCCGACTTACAGGTAATAGAGTCAGGTGCTTTAGATAAATCTTAGTCTGCACAGGCATGCGAACTATATGCCATATTGAGAGCTCTAAAACTCCTCAAGGGGAAAAGAGGAACGATATACACTGACTCTAAATACGGATTTGGGGTAGTACATACCTTTGGGAAACTTTGGGAGGTAAAGGGCGCAGCCGGAGACCTGAAGCTAACTTTACAAAGAAAGACACAGTCCTGAAGAACCGCGACAAAGGTTGAGGGAAGTACTTTGGTATACCGTCAAATGGACTCTGGGGATATTTGGGTAGGGGAAAACTGGGTGCTACAAGTAGAACTGATAGGACACTCAGAACCCCCAGGATATTGTAAATATTTAGAAGACCTTGCTCAACAACCGTATTATCGGCCTATTAGATTAGAATATAAGTCCCAATTATGGAATGGGGAAGGGCACGTTAATCATAAAGATATTAGGGTAAAGTGTGGTTGGTTAGATTGTAATTGTTATCCATTTGTATGTTTTTCTTGTAAAATCTGTAAAGAACTGTGGTGGGTCCACTGCCAGAGAGGGAGGGCTCCTAGAAGTGTATGTCAACCTTGTTGGGAGGAACAGTGAGAGCTGACTACCTGGGTAATAAACCAGAAGGTGGCAGCTCGGGAACTAAAAGTGGGATCTGCCCCTTGGTGGCACATATATTCGAAGGGAGTGAACCCTGACCTTTATTGTTACCATCCTAACGAGCCCTTCGTTCCATATATCGTGGATATCCTGGAAGTAAGGTGCAGAAAAAGAGAAAAAAAAAGCTCAGGTGCGATATTCCACCACTAAAGGAGAAAAATTGGAACTCTAGGAGGTATAAGTGGGAAAGAGGAACCTATCCTGTCCCTGAAGAACATCCTTGCTGCCGAGAAGATGGTTTACCCCGTAACTTCTAGCAACCGAGCTGACGGGCGAGGCAGAGGGATGCGTAGTGGGAAAGAAAGGATCCACCAGAGTGAGAAAAATATGAATATGGCACCTAGGATCCAAAAGGAACAAGGTTTGAGAGGAGGTAACAAGGGGAAAAAGGTAGAACCAAAAGTAAACACTCGTTCTGGCAGTGGGTATCACCTGGTTCTGGGGGCATGTATAATATGGATGGACATGGTGACAGTACAGGGAAATGGGCAATCACACGAGCCCTTTAGGTGGTCTCTAGTAAGATGGGAAAAGCCGGACCCACCTATTCAAACTGTAATCACCTCGGGAGACCCCAGCTTCAACATAACGCTAGATCCATTGTTTGATACTTGGGGTGCTAGGGGTGCCTGGTCAATACCAAAAGGGGTGATTTACTTGTGTCCCGCATCGAATCCGGGAAAAGGGTATTGTAACTATCCGGGAGAATTTTATTGTGGATATTGGGGTTGTGAAACTATTTCCTTAGGATGGGTAGTTGGAAATCCAGATAAATACCTAAAAGGAGGATGAGAGACCTAAGGATGTCAGTAGATGAAGATCTGAGTAAGATTGAAAAGGCTATTGATGGCCTGGTGAAATCAGTGAGATCTTTGTCAGAGGTAGTATTGCAAAATCGCAGAGGGTTGGATCTTCTGTTCCTGCAGCAAGGAGGGCTGTGTGTAGCCTTACGGGAAGAATGCTGCACGTATGCAGACCATACCGGCATAGTTATAGATACTATGCCCGAGCTTCAAAAACAACTGGAACAACGAAAGAGGGAACGGGAGGCTCAACAAAGCTGGTATGAATCATGGTTCAGTCATTCTCCGTGGTTAACTACCCTTTTATCCACTATAGCAGGACCCTTGATTTTGCTAGTAATTGGATTGACATTTGGTCCTTGTATTTTCAATAAATTAATTAATATTGTGAAGGGAAAATTAGAAGCTGCCCACCTCATGTTGATCCGGGCAAAGTATGAACCTTTAAATGGGGTTGAAACCGGAACTGAGGACCACTTAGAACTCAGCAGGAGAGAGCTTCAAAGGTATAACGAACAAAAATAGGTAAATAGAAAAAGGGGGGATTGTAAGAGATTAGTGACCTTTTTGTTCCTTGCAAAGATAGATAGCAATTCCGAAGCCCGGATGTGGTATAAGTATGTGACTACTGATTGCCTAAGCTTGCATTTTCCAGAGGAACAAAGGGGGCTGCAAGGCCAACACTGACAACGGAAGACCCCACGGCAACCAGAGGGATATGCGCAGAAGCCCCGTAGAAACGGCACGTACCCGCCCGAAAATCAAAGGACTTAAAAAGAGATAAACTTTGGGGAAAGGTGCGGCAGTTGGCGGAGCGGAGACTCCCCTGCCGCCCAGCGCTGATCTTTGCTCTTTGTTTTCTGTAACCAATAAACCTCAAATTTTAATATGACCCAACATGGCCCATTGCGCTCATTTATAACACTTGCAGCTGCACTAAAATGTTTCTTCAGTGGTTGCACTAGGAAAGTTGATGTCCTTTCCTCCCCCAGCCTGGGACCTGGCTTGGGCCTCCCCTGCCCGGCCACGTGTGCCGGTGGAGCGGGCCCAGCCTGTCCTGCAGCCGCGGCTCCCAGGCCGTTCGGCCTCCCCTTCCCGCCCGGCCGCGCTGGGAGAAGGGGGGAACTGTAATACATATACTCAAGTTTGTTAATCAAATCTCAACTATGAGCTCCTGGCCAAGGCTTTGCGGGGGAGGGAGGGGGGAAGCTGCTTGAGTCAGCAGAAATACTTTGGGCAAGATAACAGCATACATCCTGTCCGACAGATAATGTAAAAATTTCTGTGTATTTACACAAGCCAGCTGGGGCAGTCAACAAAAGGTTAAGAGAGGGGGATTTTGCCCCCTCCCCTGACCACCAGAAGGCAGAAGGACGACCCTTAGCAACAGGCTGCGCAGACTCAGAAGATGTATAGAAGAATCACAAATACCGGAAGAAGAAGGGTATAAGAACAAAAGACTGGGGGGGGGGGGCGCTCCGGCCGTTGTAGAGCATGAGACTAGCCAGCCGCCAAACGCTGTTTTGCTTATTGCCGCTTGCTTAATAAAATAGTTTTCTTAATTGGCTTTGAAATTAAAAAAAAAGGGCCAGGAGACCAGCTCCATTCAGACGGCCTTTATTGAAATCAGCTCTTTAGGGTAGGAGCCCGAGGGGTTTCGCACACCACCGCTGCTCCTGTAGATGACGCGGGGGAGGAGGAATGTAGCAACTTTACATCAGGGCAAAGCTGGGGCTTCCATCCTCACGAGAGTCCTTGGGAAGACAATTGCTCGCTCGCAGTCCAGGGATGTCACTCTGGTCGACTCCCATTCAGGCCATAGTGACTGTCAGGAATGGGTTCCTAAGTTTGCTAAATTGGTTGTAATAAGTTCCTAAGTTTATTAAATTAGTTGTTGGTTGATGCTGTTCTCGTGTTAATTGTTAAATTATTTGTTGGTTGATGCTGTTCCTAAGTCTGTAAGTCAAATCTCGTGTTAATTGTTAACAGAATAAATTACCTTGTCCCCCCCCAACTGTACTTTCCCTATCCCATCGGGAAATGCCACAGCTTCTTCCCAAAACAGTGCCCGCCACTAAGGGGGGGGGGGGGAACTACCACCGCGAATATGTAAATGAAGGGCGCAAGAGCCCATTTGACACCAAATGCCTCTAAAACAACGAGCCTACGTGACATCTCGAAAAAACAACAACATACTACACCTGAGAAAAGGCTGAGCAATCCTCCCACAACATTTTTCAATTCAGAATGTGGTCACCATAACCTGAATGGGAGTCGACCAGAGTGACACCCCTGGACTGCGAGTGAGCAATTGTCTTCCCAAGGACTCTTGTGAGGATGGAAACCCCAGCTCAGCCCTGAGGCAAAACTGCTACATTCCTCCTTCCCTATGTTGTCTACGGGAGCAGCAGCGATGTGCACGACCTACCCCAAAGAGCTGGTTTCAATAAAGGCCATTTGAAAGGAGCTGGTCTCCTGGCCCTTTTTTTTACATCTCAGTTGGGGGCTTGTCCACGGTAGCCACACCTGAAGTGGACCAGAAGACAGGACGGCCGCCCGCCCTCTTGAGCCTTCAGGACAGCTGGCTATCTGGACCGAAGACATCAGCTTAGGACCAGCGTCGCTGAGGAGCGCCAGAAGCGTAAGTAACTCCTGTGGCACGAGTAGGACGCAAGCGAGTACGGTCTGAATGAGACGGGGGCCAGCAGCTCAGAACCCCCGAAGCGAGTGGGACCCTTCAGTACCGGGGTTCCGGACTCTCGTGAGAGGGCCGGCCAGGAACAGGGGGAAACGAGTGAGGCCTACCAAGGCCTAGTGAGTGATTGAGGCGCCTCCTAAGGGGATAGAGGAAGAACGCCCTCCGGGCGTGCGGAGGAAGATCCTGGTGTGAGTTGCATGCATTGGGGTAGCCCCCCCCTTTAGGAAAGGGCTGTAGCGACCTTGGTGTACAACAGGGTGCCTGCTAATGGTTCTTTTGTTAACTGATTTTATCCTAAATTTCCCTAACTTAATTCTTAACTGACGAAAACCAAATCCTCTTTTAACCAACTTAAACTCACAACTCACTTTTTCTACTAATTCTCACTTCTCTCAAACTCGCTGGGTATAGGGTCCAATCACTCACTCGCTCATACCATAAGGCAATGGATGGGGGTTCACTCACTCCTATATTCACTCATACCATAAGGCCCAACACCCCTTCTGGACCTTTTGGAGTCCCTCCTATTGACGGGACCCCCTACATACCCCCGCACCTCGCCTCCACGTGACTCTGAGCACGCTGCCGGGGTCCCTAGCACTAGGGTCCTCCTTTCAGGCCTCAGGACTTCCCCTTGCCTAGCCTCGCCAGGCCGGACCTATAGTCCGCTCCTCGGGCTAGAGCAGTCCTGTCCCTAATGCCGTCTCCTTCCTGAGTTTTTTCTGAAGAGTCGGGAAGGAAGAAAAAGACTCTCAGGGGTTACCCGGGGGTATGTACCCATGCGGGGCCCGACCCCTTTACCTTCCACCGACCCGGCTTGACCACCCCTCCCCAGCGGAATGGCCTCGGTTAAAGGGATGTGTGTGGGTGTGTGTGATGCCCGCCTTGACTGCCGTCTCAGACTCGCCACCCTTGTGTCCAGAGCAGTGGGTTTACAGCCTACTTCCCTTGGAGCTGTGGAATCACACCACCTACATCGGGTCTGGTCCGCCCCTGGGGATTGGGGAACTCCTGGACACTTGGCGCTGGCAGTATCTGGGGGTACCCTGAACAAAAACTGTGCATGACTTACTCAGTACCTAGGCCTCCGTGCGCCCGGAGTCACCAAGGTCGCTCTCAGACTCCCCACCCTTGTTCCTAAAAAGGGGCCTACCCCAATGCATGCGACTCACACCAGGATCTTCCTCCGCACGCCCGGAGGGCGTTCTTCCTCTATCCCCTTAGGAGGCGCCTCGATCACTCGCTAGGTCTTGGTAGGCCTCACTCGTTTCCCCCTGTTCCCGGCCGGCCCACTCACGAGAGTCCGGAACCCCGGTACTGAGAGGTCCCACTCGCTTCGGGAATTCCGAGCTGCCGGTCCCTGTCTCATTCACACCGCAGTCACTCGCCTCCTACTCCCGCCATCAGAGTTACTTACACTTCTGGCGCTCCTCAGCGACGCTGGTCCCAAGCTGATTTCTTCGGTCCAGATAGCCAGCTGTCCTGGAGGTTCAAGAGGGCGGGCGGCCGTGGCTACTGCGGACGAGCCCCCAATTGAAATTAAAAAAAAAAAAAAGGGCCAGGTAGACCAGCTCCTTTCAAACGGCCTTTATTGAAATCAGCTCTTTAGGGTAGGAGCCCGAGGGGTTGCACACATCGCGCTGCTCCTGTAGACAACATAGGGAAGGAGGAATGTAGCAGCTTTGCCTCAGGGCTGAGCTGGGGCTTCCATCCTCACAAGAGTCCTTGGGAAGACAATTGCTCACTCACAGTCCAGGGGTGTCACTCTGGTCGACTCCCATTCAGGTTATGGTGACCACATTCTGAATTGAAAAATGTTGTGGAAGGATTGCTCAGCCTTTTCTCAGGTGTAGTATGTTGTTGTTTTTTCGAGATGTCACGTAGGCTCGTTGTTTTAGAGGCATTTGGTGTCAAATGGGCTCTTGCGCCCTTCATTTACATATTCGCGGTAGTTGTCTCCCCCCCCCCCCCCCCCCCTTAGTGGCGGGCACTGTTTTGGAGAGCAGCGGCGGCATTTCCCGACGGGATAGGGAAAGTACAGTGGGGGGGGACAAGGTAATTTATTCTATTAACAATTAACACAAGATTTGACTTACAGACTTAGGAACAGCATCAACTAACAACTAATTTAACAATTAACACGAGAACAGCATCAACCAACAACTAATTTAATAAACTTAGGAACTTATTACAACCAATTTAGCAAACTCAGGAACCGATTCCTAACAGTTTGACTCTGTTGGATTTAATTAGACAGCTAACTTATAACAGGAACAACAGCTCAGCCAATGCTGCAGCAGAAATAGGGGCTCGGCCCTGCTGGGACTGGGCTTAGTGGCTTCCTGGTGTGGGCCCTTGCCCCGTGGCAGAGCCTGCCCGGCCCAGCCCAGCTATGCAGAGGGGCCAGGCCACCCTGTTACCTGTACCTAAACTGGAAAAGAAGAGAGCTTTTCTGGGCTTTGTCTTCTTTGAAATGTAATATCCCAGAGAAGAAATGTGATTTACTAAAATATGGATATCGATCTAATATCGATACCCAACTGAGACGGACAAAAGACTCTCTAACAGTTAAGTTAGAAAGTGT
>JAGMWU010000346.1:2203-13552 GCA_018697195.1 Certhia americana | reverse complement strand
GGGCTCCCCTGCCGGCTCTGCAGGTTTGGAACCGGCACCGGAACCGGCACCGGCACCGAGCCCAAACAAAGGCAATGACCGGGGCTCCCCTGCCGGCTCTGCAGGTTTGGAACCGGCACCGGAACCGGTACCGAGCCCAAACAAAGGCAATGACCGGGGCTCCCCTGCCGGCTCCGCAGGTTTGGAACCGGTACCGGAACCGGCACCGGAACCGGCACCGAGCCCAAACAAAGGCAGTTACCGGGGCTCGGGGCTCCCCTGCCGGCTCCGCAGGTTTGGAACCGGCACCGGAACCGGCACCGGTACCGGGGCAAAGAGCGGCCGGGCTGCGCAGCTGCAGCAGGAGAACTGGGAATTGCTGGGGAAAGGGTAAAAATTAGGAAAAAAACCCCAAAATCCAATCCCTGTCCAAGGCTTCAGCCTCACTCAGTGTCACCCTCCTGTCCTGGACAGCCGGCAGCTCCTGAAGGAATAACCCAGGAGCTTTTCCCACCTTTTATCCCCCGGAGAACAACAAACAAACAAACAAACAAACAAACGGGGGGGATTTATGGAGTTCGAACAAAAGCATAACGGGAAACTCCGTCCCTGCCCGGAAACAAGAATGGAAGTGTTAAAATAATTAAATCCCAATTACAGCCGATTAATTTGGTGTGTCTCCGTGCCCCGGGAGGCTGCGGGGGGATCGGGAAACGCCTCTGGAGAGGGACCAAGGGGCTCACCGGGATGAGCTGCTCCAGTCCCTGCTCCCTGCCAGGCCTGACCCCATCCCTGCACCTGGAATGCTGTAGGAATTCTGTGGGAATTCTGTGGGAATTCCGTGGGAATTCTGTGGGAATTCTGTGGGAATTCCGTGGGAATGCTGTGGGAATTCCGTGGGAATTCTGTGGGATTTGGGGGTGAGGGCAGAGCCCTGTGGAAAGGGAGGAGAGCAGAAGGGAAACTGAGGCAGAAGGGAGCCAGGGGCTGGGCTGGGGGTGTCTGCGGGGGCTTTGGGATGGGCAGTGTGGCAGCACACGGGGCTGGGATGGAGCTGTGGGAGCAGCCCCTTCCCAAATCCAGCCGGGGAGAGCCCCAGGGGAGCCCAGCCCCATCCCCAGGGCTCAGTTCGGCCCCCCCCTGAACTCAGAGCTCCCCCAGAACGGCCCTAAACCAAAGCCCAAAGCCCAAAACCCCAAAGCCCAAAACCCAAAACCCAAAGCTCAAACCCAAACCCCAAACCCCAAACCCAAAGCCCAAAGCCCAAAACCCAAACCCCAAAACCTAAAACCCAAACCCAAAACCCCAAAGCCCAAAACCCCAAAGCCCAAAGCCCAAACCCCCAAACCCAAACCCCAAAACCCCAAAGCCCAAAACCCCAAAGCCCAAACCCCAAAGCCCAAACCCCAAAACCCAAACCCAAACCCCAAAACCCAAACCCCAAAACCCCAAAGCCCAGCGGGGCTCCGGCCGGGCTGGGAGCCGCAGTGACTCAGCCTTGACCTTGGGACGCCACCAGGATCGTGCAGAGGATGCCACGGCCCCATTCAGCTTTTTTTAGGGCCCTGGAATGGTGATTTCCTTCAATTGAGCGCTCGATTGGGAATGTGCCCACCCATTCACCGAGTGCGAGCTCTGCTGATGGCTTTATCGCCTGGAAAAGGGGTTTTGTGCGGATTTATCTCCTGGGGAAGCTCCGGCAGCAGCAGCAGCTGCCTGGGAAGGGCAGCAGGTCAAATGAAAGGGAATTCAAGTCACTCACAGGTTTTGGGGTTTGTTTTTTTTTCCCCCTTTCAAGGAGGGAAAAAAAGCTGCAGGGAAGTGCGGACCCGCGGATCTTGAGGTGCCTGGGGTTAAAAACAACCCGAAAATGGGGAGAGGGGAATTCCTGAGGGGTGGGAGAGGGACAAAGGGCAAACTGAGATTTGTGGATCCCTGGGAACAACGGGAGATGTTTTGGGAATGCTGCAGAACTCGCAGGGCTCGGTGCTGCCCTCCAGGCTGTGCAGGAAAACCGAGGAGGATTCACCCCTGAGACCCCAGGAAGGTGTCCCTGCTCCCCTCCCCACCCAGACCTTTTCCCACAGCTCCATTTCCCACCCCGCAGTTCCCTTCATCCTCCCCAAAGCACCAGGAATTTTCCATCAATGCCATCCTCACCCCCTCCTGTTATAAAAACTCCTTTCTGTGCCTCCCCACGCCTTTTCCCTGGAGATTTCAGCCGGGCTGCAGCTCCCTTCCCTCCTTCCCTGCCCCTGCTTCCCACATCCAGCCGCATTCCCGGCTCCTGCCTGCCGAGCCGTCAGCATTGCGGTAATTAAAGCTTTTAAAAAAAAGGAGAGCAGCAGCAGCAGCGGCGGCGGCGGCAGCAGAAAAAAAAAAAAATTTAAAAAAAATCGGCGTTTGCCTCTTTTTGCCTCTCGGAAGAGCCACCTGTTTTATCGGAACAGGGATTTATGGGCACATTAACGCGGAGCTGCTGCTCCCACCCTGATGAGGTTCTCAGTGACCCTCTTCTCCTCGGAGATTTATGGTTTCTCCCAGCCTGCCGCTCCTGGGTCCCTCTTTCTTCCCCCAGAAGCGTCTGCAGTCGGTTTTCAAGAGGTGCTCGGTTTCCCCAGACAGCGGGGTCAGGTTTTTGTGGCTCCTCGCCTTTATATCCCGTTGTTTTTTTTCCAGGGGGGGCTCACCCTGGGAGGCTGGAGCCCGCTCCGTGATGGGATCAGGCTCAGGGAACAAACACCGACACGATCCCGACAGAATTCCCAGCAAAAGCTGGAGCCCCCCCCAGCTGCTCTTTGCCCCCAGATCCCATCCTGGCCACCCCAAACCCTGCCAGCTGCAGTCCCCCGGTAAAACCCAGCAGGTAAAACCCTGAAACACCGGGAAAACCTTCCCCAGCAGCTTCCCCCACATCCCAGGGCGAGGAGCTGATTCAGTGATGTGGAAACACAAAGCCAAGGTCACCAAAATCCCATCCCTGAGGGGCCTGAGCCGCTTTTCCTGCTCTCCACGTCTCGGGCTGCAGGTAATAAAGCCTCAGACGGAGGCAAAGGCATTGAAATTCTGCTCTGGAGCTCTGCAGAGCTGTGCTGCAGCACCAGCACGGCCCCTGGCCAGGGGCACGGCAGAGGCACAGGGGGCTCGACAGCAGGAACCCCCTGGCCCGGCCCCAGAGACACCGGCCGGGGAGAATTCCCGAGTTCCAGGCGTGGGGAGAGAGCAGGTTGGCTTGGGAGCAGGGGAAAAAGGGAACTGCGGTGGTGCTGCAGGGCAGGGAGAGCTCACAGCCGAGTCCTGGGCGCTGCAGGGCACCGGGAAGGGCTCATTCCCAAATCCCCAACACTGCAGGGCACCGGGAAGGGCTCATTCCCAAATCCCCAACACTGCAGGGCACCGGGAAAACCTCACTGCTGAAATCCCGGCACTGCAGGGCACCGGGAAGGGCACCGGGAAGGGCTCCCAGTGGATTCCTGGCACCGGGAAAGGCTCATTCCCGAATCCCCGGCCACGGGAAAGGCTCATTCCCGAATCCCCGGCTCCGGGAAAGGCTCATTCCCGAATCCCCGGCACCGGGAAAGGCTCATTCCCGAATCCCCGGCCCCGGGAAGGGCTCATTCCCGAATCCCCGGCTCCTCCCCGGTGACTCTGCCGGTGGCAGGGAAGGGTCGGAGCCAGACAAAGGCAAGGGGAGGGAGCAGCAGCAGCCCCGGGGATTTGGGAATGTTCCTTCCCCGCAGCCCGGCTGCCGGAGCCGGGGGTGTCGGCGGTCACAGAATCCCCCTCCCCACCGCCCCCGGTGAGCCGTGCTCGGAATTCCTGGCCATCGTCCCGGTGACCGCAAAGCCGCCCGTGCCCGGCCCCCGCCTCCCGAGCAGCCCCGCAGACATTCCCGGTTATAAATATCCCGGAGGGAAGCGGCCCAAAGCCCCCGCCGTGCCCCGGAGCCGCCCCCCGCTCCCTGCATCCTCCTTCCCAGGGGGAATTTTAGGCTTTAATGCTTTTATTGTTCTAATCCCGCATATATATATATAAAAAAAAATGAAAATAAAATAAAAAATGAAAGCTATTTGAGCACGGCAGCGGTGCCGGGCCGGGGAGCCGCGGAGCTTTAGGCGGCTGCGAGAGCCGGGCTCAGCCTAAGCTCGGCTTTGCTGCGCTTCGGCTCAAACTCAGCCCGAGCCCGGGCCAGGGCCGGCCCAGCTCGCCTCCTGAGCTGTCACAAAATGCCCTAAATGTGTTTTTTTTCCCTCTGCTGACCCCCTCCATCCCGCTCTCACACACAGCAGCGGACAAAGCCCAAAGTCAGAAAACACCCGGGCGAAAATCGCCTCCGTTCCTGCAGAAATAAATGAAATAAATACAGCAGCAGGTTCCCACCCTGCTGCAAACAGCTCCATTCCTGTCCCCCTGGCGCTCGGGACACGCTGTGTCCTCTCTGTCCGTGCTCCAGTATCCCTGGTATCCCAGTAACACCAGTATCCCCAGCATTCCCAGTATCTCCAGCACTCCCAGTATCCCCAGCACTTCCAGTATCCTCATTACTCCCAGTATCCCCAGTATCCCCAGCACTCCCAGTATTCCCAGTATCTCCAGCACTCCCAGTATCCCCAGCATTCCCAGTATCTCCAGCACTCCCAGTATCCCCAGCACTCCCAGTATCCCCAGTATTTCCAGTATCCCCAGCACTCCCAGTATCCCCAGTATTCCCAGTATCCCCAGCACTCCCAGTATCCCCAGTATTCCCAGTATCCCCAGCACTCCCAGTATCCCCAGCACCCCCAGCACTCCCAGTATCCCCAGTACCCCCAGTACCCCCAGTATCCCCAGTACCCCCAGCACTCCCAGTATCCCCAGTATCCCCAGTATTCCCGCTGCCGGAGCCGCAGGGATCCCGCGGCTGCCGCAGAGGGGCGGAGCGGCCTCTGCCAGCCAACAAAGCATCCTCGGGAGAAAAACGGGAAAAAGGCAAAAAGGGCAAAAGGGAGGATTTGAGCAGCGGAGCCGAGCGGGGAGGCGGCTCGGGAAAATCCAAGCTCCGAATTTGGGCTGTTCCAGTAAAACCAGGGCACGAGGGGAGAGGAAAAAGGGAAATCTTCCCATTATCCTGCAGCCCCCAGCCCCCCCGGCAGCACGGGGGAAGGGATAAAGCACCCGGCACACTCCCCCTGCTCCAGCTTGGGGTATTTTTAATGGTGCAGTGACAGCTTGGCTGGATTTGAGACGAGCAGTTTACAGCAAATCCCGCCAACTCCGGCACCTTTCTGGGGGCTGGATAAATCCTTTTCCTTGCCAGCCCCGTCCCCGCTGCGCTGCTGATTCTGGGATATCCATGATGCTGATAACGAGGGCTTTGTCAGAGCTGCTGCTCCGAGCAGTAAGTGATTTGTTCTCACAGTAAAATAAAAAGGATTTACAATTGTCTGCGAGCAGCAGGCGGGGAACGAGCGAGGCTCCAAAACCAAACAGCCTTGACTCCAAAACACCGGGTTTAGCACCGGGAAATACTGCACTTGCCAGGAAAACACTGCGAGCTCAGGGCAGGGAGGGAAAGCTCAAACCCTGCGGCTCTGGCTGTGCCTTTGGTGGCACTTTGAGCCACCCCTCCCCTGCCAGGCCACCCCAGCCCTCCACAGCCCCACGGCCGCGCGTTTCAGGCACGAATGATCCCAGGTTCTGCAGTTCCTGGGACAAGCCCAGCTTAGGCTCAGCTCCGAGCCCAGCTCAGGCTCGGCTTCGGTTCAGAGCCGAGCTCAGGCTCAGATTTGGTTCAGAGCCGTTTTCTGCTTCCCCCCACCCCGAGCACAGAAATGCCCGAGCCTGGCTCAGCCTGGGCACAGAAATGCCCGAGCCTGGCTCAGCCCAAGCCTGGCTCAGCCTGGGCACAGAAATGCCCAAGCCTGGCTCAGCCTGGGCACAGAAATGCCCAAGCCTAGCTCAGCCCAAGCCTGGCTCAGCCCAAGCCTGGCTCAGCCCAGGCCTGGCTCAGCCCAAGCCTGGCACAGCCCAAGCCTGGCTCAGCCCAAGCCTGGCTCAGCCCAGAACTGGCTCAGCCCAAGCCTGGCTCAGCCCAAGCCTGGCTCAGCCCAAGCCTGGCTCAGCCCAGGCCTGGCTCAGCCCAAGCCTGGCTCAGCCCAAGCCTGGCTTAGCCCAGGCCTGGCTCAGCCCCTGGCAGCACAGTTTGTATTTCTGGGACCGAGCACAGCTCCAGGTGAGGTTTTTGGCTCAGCTCCCTCTGCCCAAAGCACAAACTCCGGGGGTGTGGAAGCCTCTAAACCCAAACAAGAAGGAACCACCCCCTGTGAGGGCAGGGCTGAGCTCCTTCAGGGGGGATTTCTGCAGCCCTGATCATGTTCCCAAAAAAGAGAGACCCTCCCTTCTCATTCCCTGCTGCTGTGGAAAGGGGAGACCATCCCATGAACCGGGAACAGGCAGGCTGTAAAACCCCAGAAAAATCAGAAATTTAACTCCTGAGAAACCTGCTGGAGTCTGAGGAACTCCAAACCTGGCTCAAGGGGCACAAGGAGCAAATCCTGAGTAAAACCCTGAGGAACGCTCACAAATCCAGGGGCTGGGATGCTCTGGGGGATGTTCTCCTGCATCCAGGGCAGGGGATGCTGCTCCTGCCACCCTGGGGACACAGCCAGGAGATCCCCCTGCCACCCTGGGGACACGGCCAGGAGCTCCCCAGAGCTCTGCCACCCTGGGGACACAGCCAGGAGATCTCCAGAGCTCCTCCTGTCACCCTGGGGACACAGCCAGGAGCTCCCCCTGTCACCCTGGGGACACAGCCAGGAGCTCCCCCTGTCACCCTGGGGACACAGCCAGGAGCTCCCCCTGTCACCCTGGGGACACAGCCAGGAGCTCCCCAATGCTCTCCTCTCAGGGCTCTGCAGCAGAACAGCCTTTCCTGCAAGGACACTGCGGCACGGAGCTTCCAGGCTCAGCCAGGCTCATCCCGGCGCATTCCCGGCGCATTCCAGGCTCATTCCCGGCACAGCCCGGTGTCCCCAGCAGCCCCGGTGTCCCCGGGACCGTGCTGGGCACACCGGGACAGCCGTGCTGGGCACACTGGGACCGTGCTGGTCACACCGGGACTGTGCTGGGCACACCGGGACTGTGCTGGGCACACCGGGACTGTGCTGGGCACACCGGGACAGCCATCCCGGGGCTCCCCATCCCCACCGGAGCAGCCCGGTGTCCCCGCAGGAAGGCAGTGGCCCCTCTGGCTCCGAGCTGGCCATTCCTGGCTCCTGACAGAGCAGGGTCTGTGGCCCACACGAGCTCCTGCCTTCCAAGAACTGCCAAGGAATCCCAGCCAGAGGAATGATAAAGATTTTAACTTACAGGAAATGCTGCTATTAAATAATATTTAAGTCTTAATTATATTTTAAACCAGCCATTTTAGAAAAAAAAAAAAAAAAAAAGAAGTTCTATTACGGTGCTTTCGTAGTTAAAGGTCTGTCAACATTTCCATTTTAAACCTTCATTTCTAGGGGGTTTATAATTTGGCCATAAAAATTCATTCTAGGCTGGAACTTGGCAAACAGGGGCTCAGCCTAGGAGCAATATTTTTTATTATCCAATTTGGTTTAAATTGGTTTGGCCGTTTTTAAGTTATAGGAGTGTAAAAAATAAACGTTTACTGGTTTCAGATGCCTTCTCGAGCTTATTATTATTCAAAATTAGCCTTCCCCCTCCCCACCTCCAAAAATACCTTCCGCGAGAGGTGGGGGAGATGACCGGGCTGTGCTGACAGCCCAGAGTTACGGCTCGAATTAATTCCCTCCTTTTCCTGCCAGCAGCCCCGGAGTTGGTGCAGCAGCCCCGCTGCGGGGCCGGGGGCGCAGTGCAGCAGCTGCCACTCGTGCAGGAATTGCAGCTGCTCGGGAAAGGCAGGGACACCTCGGGAAGGGACACCTCGGGAATGGCAGGGACACCTCGGGAAGGGACACCTCGGGAATGGCAGGGACACCTCGGGAAGGGACACCTCGGGAATGGCAGGGACACCTCGGGAATGGCAGGGACACCTTGGGAATGGCAGGGACACCTCGGGAATGGCAGGGACACCTCGGGAAGGGACACCTCGGGAAGGGACACATCGGGAAAGGAAGGGACACCTTGGGAATGGCAGGGACACCTCGGGAAAGGAAGGGACACCTCAGGGAAGGCAGGGACACCTCGGCAGGAGCTCAGGGAAGGCAGGGACACCTTGCCAGGAGCTCAGGAGCTCAGGGAAGGCAGGGACACCTTGCCAGGAGCTCAGGAGCTCAGGGAAGGCAGGGACACCTTGCCAGAAGCTCAGGGAAGGCAGGGACACCTCGGGAAAGGAAGGGACACCTCGGGGAAGGCAGGGACACCTCGGCAGGAGCTCAGGAGCTCAGGGAAGGCAGGGACACCTCGACAGGAGCTCAGGGAAGGCAGGGACACCTTGCCAGGAGCTCAGGGAAGGCAGGGACACCTTGCCAGGAGCTCAGGGAAGGCAGGGACACCTCGGCAGGAGCTCAGGGAAGGCAGGGACACCTTGCCAGGAGCTCAGGAGCTCAGGGAAGGCAGGTGCTGCTCCTGGGCAGGGCTCCCAGCCAGGAGCTGCAGCTGGGCCAGAGCCCGGTGTGGGCAGCCCTGGGCACGGAGCTGCAGGGCCGAGGGGCAGCTGTGACCCAGCACAGCAAAAAGGAGCATTGATTGAATTTATTGATTGAATTTATTGATTGAATTTGATTGAATTTATTGATTGAATTTATTGATTGAATTTATCCCGGCTGCGGTTCGGGGGTTGTGTTTGTCACAGCCAGGAGCTGCTGCGGGCTCAGGGGACACTCGGGGGCACCTGCAGGGCTGGGGGGGTGGCAGCTGCTCCTGGGGACACCCAGCCCTGGCTGGGGACCCTGGTGACACGGGGCACGCACCCCACAGTGCTGTGGTGTCCCTGTCACTGAGGTGTCCCTGTCACCGTGGTGCCCAGGTCACCGTGGTGTCCCAGAGCTGTGACCTGCTGTGGACCCCACAGCCCTGCAGCTGCACAGCTGCTGCTGCACAGCTCCTGCTGCAGCCCTGCAGCTGCTGCACAGCCACTCCAACCTGCACTTCCACACCCTGGATTCCCCAGTTTTCTGAACTGGAAACCCCAAACTGGAAATGCCAAACTGGAACCCCCAAACTGGAAACTCCAAAGTGGAAATGCCAGAGCAGCCAAGGACATGGGGCCATGGGGTCACCCCACAACTGGAAACCTCAAACTGGAAACCCCAAACTGGAAACACCAAACTGGAACCCCCAAACTGGAACCCCCAAACTGGAAACACCAAACTGGAAACCCCAAACTGGAAACCCCACAACTGGAAACCCCAAACTGGAAATGCCAGAGCAGCCAAGGACATGGGGTCACCCCACAGCTGGAAACCCCAAACTGGAACCCCCAAACTGGAAATGCCAGAGCAGCCGAGGACACCCCACAGCTGGAGCAGTGCCAGGGAAGGGGAAAGGCTCTGCACACCCCATAAAGGGAATAACCCACGTTGGGTTGGATCATCCAAACCCCAAAGCCCAGCTCAGCCAATGGCAGGAGCTGCTCGGGGCCTCATCCATTACTGGGCAATAGAGATTTAAGGGATAATGGCCATGGCAGCAGAGTATACAAAGCAATAAACTGCTTTTGAGGTTGGTTAAATGCCAAGTGATGCTGAGGCCTCGACGCCATAAACATTATTTCTATTATATGACAAGATAAGAGGATACAATAAACCAGAAAGAAGAGGGGGGGAGAGAAAAAAAAAATCATTTTCTGGCCTCGTGAAAAGTTCTGGGCTTGGCGTTTGCTGGACACGGCACCTCTGAGCAAGGGTTTAGGGGGAATAAATTGGTAAATTAAGGGGGGGTTTAAAAAGCAAACGATTGTCTGAGGAAATGGCCTGGATAACTGGAGCTGTGGAATTAGGGCCGGAGGGATGATTTGTGTGCCCTGTAAAAGGGAAATGCTGCAGAGGGAGGGAGGGCAGGGCTGGGAGAGGAAAATATATTCAATATCACGGCCCTGCCGCTGGTTTGGGCAGCAGGAGTGGCCAAAGCCTTTCATTAACCAGGACATTCCTCCAGGAGGATTCTCTGCAGGGCCTGGAGCATCCCAGGGACTCTGGGGTTGGCACCTGCTGGCTCCTTGAGGGGGTTTGGGGCCCTTTTCCAAGGGGGAAGATGGAGCCAGACATGGAGAAATTTCCCTGAAGTGGCTCCTGAAGCAGCAGCTGAAGCCCCCCTGGCTCCAGAGCTGTGCTCTGGGTGCCTTAATGAGCCAGCTAATTGCCTAATTAAGGTGCTGGAGCTGTCCCCCTGCCCAGAGCTCCCAGTTCCAACAGCAGCGCCCAAATTCCCTGGAATTCCCTCCTGCTAGCCAGGTGGAGCTGTCCCACTGCCCAAACCTCCCAGTTCCAACAGCAGGGCCCAAATTCCCCCAGACCTGAAGGTTTCATTCCCCAATTAACGAGGGGAGCTGTGCCAGCCCCAGCTCTCAGCTCTCTGAGAATTCCCAGGTTTGACCAGCAGCACCCCGATGGATTTCACCAGGAAATCCTGGCTCCAGGTGTCCCTCTGCACCTGCCAGGGCCATTCCAGAGCTGCCTCCTGCCCTTCCCGGGGCAGGAACAGCCCCGTTCCCCCTGCTCACAGAGCTGGGAGGGGAAATTCCCCAAATCCAGCACCTGTCCTTGCGGGAAGGCTCCGGACACTGCAGCCTGGGATCTCCTAAGGCAGCATCTGCGGCACATTCCGGGTCAGCTGTGCCACCCCGGCCCGGCTGCTGGCAGCTGAGAGCTGGGAGAATCCCAAAATAACCCCCCCTGCAGCCCTGGCAACCCCAAACATGTTTACAGCACCCCCGGGCACACGCACACGGCTCTGCTGGGCTATTTTGGGTGCCCTCAGCAGCTTTTCCTGCATGGAAACAGGGAAAAAGGGAGGGGAAAAGGGTTTAAGGCACAAAGGATGGGGCTGGTGTCTGCTATAGAGGGGAGGAAGCAAAGAATTAAAGGGGAAGCAAAATAATTTGATTTTCAACTTTACAGGAAAGGGGGAATGAATTGGGGCTGGTTTCACGGAGCTCAGGTGGCTCTGCCATTCCCTCTCCTCCTCCCATCCCAGGGAGCGTTGGAGGAGCCTGATCCCAAACTCCAGGGACAGAAAAGGCACTGGGCACCTTGTCCCACTGTCCCAGCCCACACTTCCCCTCACTCCCCAGAGCCCCAGCCCTGCCCATCCCAAAGATCCAGCCCTGCCCATCCCAAGGATCCCACTGTTCTCATCCCAAGGATCCCACTGTTCTCATCCCAAAGATCCCACTGTGCTCATCCCAAGGATCCCACTGTTCTCATCCCAAGG
>JAGMWU010000345.1:15220-36611 GCA_018697195.1 Certhia americana | reverse complement strand
TGTCTGATTCGCTGTGGCATTGAAGCCATGAGAGAACTGTTTTCTTGCGGAGAAGTCTCCATAGCCTGGCAACAGAAACTCTTCTTCCTAAGTGAGCTGAGGAAAGACTATTTTAGAGGTAGTAAACTGACTGAAAGTCCCAGGTTTTGTCTCTTTACGTTGTCAGTGGGAAAGAAAAAAGTGTGGGAAGGGAGAAGAAAGGTGTCCTGAAGGCTTATTCTGATTTTCTTATTATTTTTCTTTTAATTCTGTCAATAAAATTTTCTTTATACCCTTTCAAGTTTGGGTCTGCTTTGCTTTTCTCCTAATCCTATTTTACAGCAGAAAATAATCTCATCACATTAATTGGTGTGTTGGCTGGGAATTCTCAAATTGGCAAGCCTAAACCACTGGAGATAATTAGTGTTTCTGTCTCGTTTCGAATTGAAACCATAACAATGCCTCATTGAAGACTTGGTATCTTAGAAGCATTTCTCAGTCCCCAGGAAGGTGGAAGGGAAGTCTTGATGAGGAAAGAAACCACTGCACTTAGATTTCAAACCAAGACTCACAGAACTGTTATGGTTTTCAGGTAGCCAGCTATCTCTGAAGAGGATTTAAATGGGGATCAAAAGAATCAATAAACCCCTGATAGCTAAAAATGTGCAAATATTCAAGTATTCTTTTTTTTTTTTTTTTTTTTTTTTTTTTTTTTTTTTTTAAGCTCACGTAGCTTAATAGAAATTAGGAATTTTGATCATATTTCCTTATTGTGATGAGATTTTCTGCAATGCTTACTCTCCAAAAGTCATTAAATTATGAGGTAATTCTTTCTGAAATAATATATAAATGCCAGCTGCAAAGATTTTCATAAAGATATGCTACAATAAACTGCCTGTGTTACCTGGTTCCAGTGCCTGAACTTAGAAGTAACTGCCTTCATGAATTTCTTTATGCTTGGTAGTAGTTCTACTTAACATATATTTTCATTCTCTCGCCATTCTCAGTTTTAGAATTTCTGTAACTGTAACAATCTGTAACATAACTGATAATAACAGGTATGTTATTCCTAGGCCCCACCAGCTCAGTTAAAGCAGTCACTTCCTGGACCTAAGTGTTCGGTCATTAAAAGTCAAAAGCATTGCTGAGAGAAATACAGACTTTGATCTGGAGGCTGGCATTTGTGTTTTGAAGTGACAATAGACGCTGAAGCCTATAATGATAAAGGAAAGAATGCAAATTACGAGCCCCTTTAACACCTAAAGGCTTCAGAACTTAAAGATAAATGTAGGGACTTTTAGTTTGACTTCTGAGTGACTGAGAAGACAACAAACAGAGAGCAGAAGTATTTGTGTATTCTGAACTTTTAGTTTTGACTTCATCAAAAAACAAAAGGTGGAAGTGAGGTGTCTGTCCTTCATGTCTGATGAGAAACCAATGGAAATTATACAATCCATGAGAAATTTATTTAGTGATAAGTATAAAGAAGATGTGAAGAAATCCAAGGAAAAAATTTTATAGACTTGATCTTAGTGTGATGTAAGTGCTTACAGAAAACTGTGTTCAAAGAACATTTTTTGACCTATTGGAGTCCTCCGAGTTTCAGTTCTTGGGTCCTTCTCTTTGTCATTGCGTATTTATGATATTGATCCACTCTTCTGAAATGTAAAGTATCATCTCTTTTGGGGTGGAGCAATCATTAGTAGGTCAAATAAATATTTACATAGCCTTTCACAGGAAAATCCTATGTGAGTTGGATAAGTTACAAGATTGTGATAAACTGGACAGAGTTGTTTTAAATTCAAACACAGTAATCTTGGTTGTTTACAACTCTGCATGGCTCCTTTTTGATGAACCCTTTGGTTTTTGTTGTAGATTTAAAAGAACTTCCATACAATTTTGTTAACTATGAAAAGTTATTATTATTATACAGATGACAAAGTTAGCAGAATATGTATACAGGTAGGGACATTTTCTGCAAATAGACCTTGCTTTAATTTTGCAACCAAGGCCAAATTTGAAAAAAAGTGTTTTACTGCATTTTATTGACTATTTTTGACTGAGATATTTCAATGATAACATATTAATCAGCTTGCAATTTACATGTTTGTGATGGAACTTTATACAACAGAATATAGTATGGTCTTATTTTTTTACAAAACAAAAAGAGTTTCAGGGGGAAAAAGGAAGACTCTGTTAGGGCCAGCTCTCATAGGAATACAGAACAGTGAAACCCTTTCTTCTTTCAATGTCCATACTTAGGTACTAGACGTACACTATTCCTTAACTTAGACAAGAGTTCAGGTGGAGTCAACTACTATGATTCTACTAGTGAGAGAAGCAGTACTTGGCTGTGATGCAGAAAGTTTGTAAAAGTTTGAGGATCAAAACAAATTATTCCTAGTATTCCTAGTAGGTCTAAAAGGTTGTAGTTCGCCTCTCACAGAGTATGATGCCTTAAATACACACCTATTGGCTTTACAT
Organism: Certhia americana; assembly: GCA_018697195.1. Classification (NCBI taxonomy): domain Eukaryota; kingdom Metazoa; phylum Chordata; class Aves; order Passeriformes; family Certhiidae; genus Certhia; species Certhia americana. Next base: position 34,148 of record JAGMWU010000345.1, on the reverse strand, counting down.
GTTACTCTATAGTAAGTCAGTGAATCCAGTTTATGTGTATGTCTTTTAATTGATCTGTAATTTGAAAATCTTAAATCCTTTGCAGAGAATATTCCATTCTATCATGGATTTCTGTGTACTGAAATCCTGGCTTCCCTGAAGAAGGGTTAAAAAGTGACACTGGCTTCAAGATCTCAAAAGGAACATAAAATAAAACTTTAAAAAGTGAAGTTCCAAGAATACAGAGGAAAATGGGAAAGAAAGGATGACTTGCCAGTGCATTAGAATCATATTGTTTTCTCTTTGTGTTTGACTTATTATTACTTGACAGCCTACAAACACTCTAATTTTAAAACTCTATAATGTGATGACCTGCAAAGACAAAGTTATATCTTATGCCTTTTGGAGACCAAAATTCTCCAAGTATGCAAAATTTCTTTTTAATGTTGTTGAGTTTCAGCCATTTTGCACCCATACTGTGCATAATCATTACTACCAAGACTTCAGCAAATTTTTTTGAGTAATAGTCCTTCCTTGTCCTCTGCTTTACATACTAATATTGTCCTTGAATTTTGGACTCCATTTGAAAGGGATTATGCATTCTCATTCATTTAATTTTTCACAAGCTATGTATTTTCTGAGCAATTTATATGCTCAGTATAATGGAACCTGTTGTATCTTATCTCTGAAGTTTTTTCCACTATACCTCATGTCAGATTTCATCAGACCCACCTTGTTAGTAACCTTAAGCAACCCTTGGCCAGAAGAGATTGTGGCTGCCAAATGATGTCTCTGGGAACAATCTCTCCCCATGTGTTTCCCTTTTATGTTGCCATTATCTCTTGTTGCTTGAAAAGTGTGCTGGAGATGTCAGCTAGGTGTATTTTTAACTCATACAATACACATAAAGAAACACATGCCACGTAGTACAATTCATTTACCCACTCAGCCAGTTGTGAGCAAATGTTTCCCTTTGGACTCACAGGTTTAGCTAAATGGGATTAAAATCTCAGGACTCCATTGTGTAATTCAAATTAGTTGTATCTCATTCTGTACTGTAGTTTTTATCCCTTTGATTTGAATCATATTTTTTAATGGATAAGTCATACTTCAAAATATAGGCTTTGTTATGTTAGTAAGAGAGCACAATAACTTGCCCACTAGTCTAATTGCAAATCATTGGTTGTAACCAGTACAAAATCTTCAGGAATGTTGGATGTAAATTTGTTGCTGCCTTTTGACTTTCTGAGTAGATTACTGAAGGTTGTTTGAAGTTCTTCTTATTACTGATGTCATCAGCAGCATCAGTTTCCACATTCAAGACAAATTTGAATGACTTTGTTAAGTCAGGTGAGGAAGCAGACATCTAGTGGCTTTGCCTCATCTGTAGAATCAGTTTGGAGTCTAATTCAGAACACCACACTGGAGATCCTGATGGTTTCTGTATCCTAAGCAACATATTGTCAAATATAAAGTGGAACAGATTGTGTAGGGCTTTAGAAGTATTTAAAGTGAATTGCACTCTGTCAAGAAATTTGTCCATGAATTTTCATTTTCAGGAATTTCCACATGTGCCTAAGTGTTTCATTTGTTTGCTTGAAGAAAAACTCTAAAAAACCACAAAAGCAAACCGTAGGATCTTCTTTTTAATGGCATGGACGTATCTCCCAAACCAAAGCTTGATTCTCTATGGAAGTGCATATTTTTTCTTTAGCTTCATGACCAAGGTTAGTTTTTACAAGGGTCATTGTTATCAAGGACTGTAGAGAGCTTTTGAAGTCTAAAAAAAATAGTTTTGAGGGCTGTGTTTCCAAGTGCTTGCTGGAATAGAGATGAACCAATTTGGCACATTAGTTCTTACAGCTTCCTTACCCCTCAGTGTTTCGCATTTCAATTTTGTCCATATGTGTAGAGTCCTTTATAGCCCGTGCGTCAATGGCAACCAGATGTCTTTGATGTGTCCTGTAGCTGTTCAGCCTCCTTGCCATCCTGCAATATGGTGTCTTGTTCCCTGCTAAAAGAATGGCAAGATCTAGTGGATGATTTGGCAGCAGGCTGCTTTTGCCATCTGTTCGTTCCTTTGAACATTAAGCACCCTGACCATAGACACTGGTACTATTGCACCTGGGAACCTAGTTACATGTCTGAATCTTGTCTTCTCTGCTGAAGAAAAAATTCTGAATGGAACTGGGTAGATGTTTAGCATAAATTTGTTAGGTAATAATCTGATTTTAAGCATGAACAGCTGACAACTTCAGGACTACTTATTTCAATTTCTTTTACTCAGTATTTGAGACACATATAAAACTGAGATTAATTCCTCTTGTTGATTGAAACAACATCATCAGGTACCACAATTATCAGAAAGAATCCAGGCTTTATCAGGAAGACAGTGTTCTGCAACAAGTTGCACTGCTTTATTTTTTTTAATTTACAGATCTACAAATAAAAGGTAACAAGTGGACTGAAGTAATATTTTTCAAACCAAACTAATATGGAAATAATAGATCATCTCTACAAATTAGTCTTGTAAAACTATTAATGTTACTACTAAAATATAACATAAAAGTTAAAGTCACATAGTTGCACTATATAAAACTAGTATAAGAGCAATTGTTCCTTCTTTTTTGCTCTCTTTGATAGAGAAAATAATAAATAAAAGTGATGAAATGTCATAGTGAATTTTCAAAAATGCTTTTGATATATTTTCTCAGAAATACTTAAAAAAATATGAAAGCCTACAAACATGGGGCAAAACTGAAGCAAGAAAAGAAAAGAATTGGTACTGGAGACAACAGCATATTCCTTTTATTTAAGTTAATATATGTGTGTGCTTTAAAGAAGAAATAGGATAGTGAATTTTTTTACTTTGCCATGTTGAGCTGCTTTATTTAGTGAAAACAATAGCAGAGTGTGAGAATGACACATCTAACTTAGGTTATTGAAACTCTGTGCACAGCTTCTAAAAGTAAAAGTGATGAATTTGTGGTATAAAATATTTACTCTTCTCTGTGTTTAACCTTTTTAATACTGCCAGAAAGATACTTTAAAAATCTTCCCTGAGAAGATACCAAATAAACAGCTTTGAAATGCAAGATGCCAAATGTGAGACTTCTAGCAATAGGTATATGTAAATTGAAAAGAAAAAGAGTTACTAGGAAACTGACTAACTGATGTATTTGGAGCAGAGGGCATTTTATTGAGCAATAAAAGAAAAAATCCAATTAGTTCTCACTGAGAAAAACAGTGAAACGCAGAAGCTGTATTTTAAGGAAAAAAAAAAAGAATTTTGTTCAAAGAATTTTGTACGAAGTTTGCTCATTTTGACAACTAGCATTTTGCAAATGTCCTGCCTGGAGAGTGAACTAATTTTGTGGTGGACATAGACTTAGTATATTTTAGCCATTGAAAGAGAATGACATTGGGTGTATTTATGAGGTAAGTTTATTCAATAGAGAACTAGCCAAGATGAGGTATCAAAGGAATCACTTTTCAATTTTGTTGACTGCAAAATAATCTGCAGAGTTCTTTTGCACTTTCTCTGCTTAGTGTTTAATAATATAGGTCTAGATTCTCCAGCTGATAATACACTATTTATTTAGGATTATCAAAAATAGTCAGTGACATGCTAAATCAATTGCATAAGGAAATTAGGAAGATGTATTCTTTGGTATTTATTTCCCCAGACTTCTGTTTCGCCTTCCCTCTGCTCTCTCCTTCTCCAAAGTAAACTCCCACTCCTTGTTTTTATGGGAAGTTCTGTGGGGTTTATGATAGGTACAAAAGTTAGAAATAGCTAGCAAATCTCAATTCATGTAGTCTATCATTCTGACAGCGTAGCTCATTTTTGACAGCACCTTTTTTTGTGCATCATTCAACCTACTTTCATAAGTTCTAAACAATGTAGGTTCTACCACTCTCTCTAGGACTACACCCCCAGTTTGTAGATTTCGTCGTCCACAAGAGTGAGGTATGTCCACAAGAGATTGAAATGGCTACTAATCTTACCACCTTTCAGACTATATGTCATCCCCATCTGTCTGCTGGAGCTTTCTTTCAATATCTAAAAAGAGCATTGAAATTATCAGAGGAGTGCCACTCTGAAGAAGTCTAAATGTGTAGGAAAGGATGCACTGAAAGAGGCAAAGGTCAACTGTATTTAGGCTATTGCTGATTTGATTGACTTGACCCAGAATTTTTTATGTTTTTTTTGTCAAGCTCTTTGATACCCTGGTGATAATTGTAGTCAAACCAGCTAACTAGATGAGAGACAAGTCATAATATTGAAACATGTTTCTATAACAACAGATGGAGTACTATGAATGGATCCATGACAGGTTGTCTAGAGAAAATGCTCCGATTTTCCAGCTTTTTGAATTGCCACTGCATGGCATATCAGTAATTGCTAAGATAAAAACTCTTGATAGAAAAAGTATTAAAGATTAACTCTTCATGGACAATGAAATTTGAAACCCGAAACATGCAAAACTGGTTTACAGTGTTGTATTGTTGACATGGTGCTAGCACAGAGACATGGTTAGCTGTTCTGGTTACTGTGCAGATCTAGGGAAAATAACATTCAGTGTGCCGTAACAGAAAGGGTGTAGTATGTCAACAGAGACTGACAGGATACAAATAGGTAAGGGTGACAGTAGATGCCAATTTTTTGTTTCCAGATTATTTGCCTTAAATATGTATGGTGATACAGAGAAGAATGGTGCAAATATAATAGATACATAAATTTATGGGCTTGTGTTATTAACATGCATGCTAATTCAACAAATTTACACTAATGGCTGACTGTTATTCTGATATGGATTCTGAGAAAGAAAAATTAACAGTTAATTAAAAAAAAAAAAAAACTTTGGAGATTTGTTTTAAACTTTTCCCAAGATCTCTAACTGAGATTAGCTTTTTGAGAAAGATAATGAAGTATATTTGATAGAGAGATGTAAGAAATTTAAAGTTTGGAACTCTTTGCTGAAGTTTACATTTTTTGAACTTCAGAGCTTGGGGGACCTAATCAATGAGCAGCCTGCAGAAGGAAAAAGTGAGAGAGGATTTGAGTTCATAAATTAAATTTCCACTGACTTTGAGACTAAACACAGATATTTGCTGCAGTAGTAAATTCAGAATTAGTGAAATATCACAGATTTAACTGCAGAGTTTTTCAGTTTATGCTGTAGTTTAGCTCCTTTTCTTTTGAAATCTTCTTTGACTAATTAAGTACAGAAGGAATTCTTGGGGTGTTATCTGTGTTTCCAGTAAACTAAGGCTGTTCAGCTGGTAAAAGAAACAACAAAACAAATTGCATAAAGAACACAAAATAGTCTCCTTCATTTTACTGCCCCAACACAGATTTTTCATAACCACACTTGTTAAGAGTGTCTGCAAAATTTCTTAGTGCTGTCTAGGAAAGGACAACTCATACTTTCAACTACTGCTTTGAAATCAAAGACTATAAGTGCCAAGACCTCTAATGCACTGCTGAAAAAGTGCTTCAGTACTTTGAGCAAAGATGAGGCAAAACAACTGTACTTTTTTTGGAGACCTTCCAGATTGCAACTGGAGACTACACAAGTCAGAACTTGTGTAAAAGGCAAAAAGTAGCAAATGAAGCCTTTCCCATGGTGTATCTTGTTGATCTGTTTTGATCTCATTGCTCAGACATTTCTGTTCTTCTGTTAACACCTTTCTAGTCTTGTCTAATATCTGAAACTAGACAGAGACTACACTTTCTTCCTTCCACTGTGAAATTCCTATTGAACAACTGGGAACAGTAACCTAAGAAAAGGCACAATTAGTTATATGTTTCAGATTGGGATACCTCTTATGAATGAAGAGGTTGTCATTTGGAAACCCATGCTTAGAGACACTGAAAGAGATGCAGATAGGAAACTAAGAGTTAAAATAATATATTGACTAAGCCAGTTTAACTTCATAAAACTTGCTGTAAATGTTTGAAGTAATTTGGTTAAGTTTTTAAGGGTTCTCAATAAAACTCCACCTAGTCATTGTGGACAAGTGATCCCAGAGAGAAAGTAATCCCAGAATCTTACTCTAAGAAGTGCAATCTATCAAATTGATATCAATGCTTTTGGGAGTTAAGCAACTTTTGTTAGTAGCAGTTTTTTATCAGTGCTTTTGGGAGTCGAGCAACTTTTGTTAGTAGCAGTTTTTTATCAGTTCTCTTGGTGTTGAAATACTATGTTTCTGGAGATTTGGGATGCCCTTAAACTCCAAGTATTCCTCTACAGTTATTTCAATAATGGCTTAAAATAGAATATTACTTTAACCGTAAGAGACTTGGGGGTTGGTAAAAAAATACATGTGCAGAAATATATGTCATGATCATCTAGAAATATTTCAATATGTGGGTAAAGAACAATTTTTCATTTCCAAGACATAATATTTTATCTTTATCTCTCTCTAGATTATGGATTTCTCTGCTACATTGACATTGAGTGAGTTGTAAATGAAGTATGTGAAGACGGGAAAAAGACTGTCAGTTTGGCCTCTTAATGACTTGCTGAGTATTCTCCTGCCAAGTCCATTGTTACTTGCACTGTCAGATCTCCACAGGGAGTGATTTTGAGAAGACTTTTGAAGCTGTTGCTGGTCAGCTGATGACTTTGTAAAGGTCTACATTGTTGTCACTGCTGGAGTCTTCTCATTTCTAGCATTCATAAGCATTGAAGAGCAATATAAGCGCATTCTTCTTTTTCTCTTCAAGGTGAATACATTCACCGGCAAATGAGAAAGAAACAGTCCAGGCATGGCCTGAGTAGCTGAGGAATCAACAGACTGCTTGTGAACTGAGTGAATGTGAACTCTTCCACTGAGAGGAAGAATTGAAGTACAATAAAATCCAGAAAGTACCAGAAAAAGAAAAGCAGTCAAATCCAATAAAGACAAGCAATTAGTAGTGAACTGAACTGCAGCTGATCCTTCATACAGAATGCTGGGGAAATGAGAAGATGTAAGGACCAAAGGTGTGCAGCTACATTAGAAAAAGACCTGCAAAGTGATCTTCTAACCTGTGCATATTGAATTATAATGTACAATATGCATCCTTCTGGCAGGGTGTTTGGGGGGAAATGTTGTTAAATCCTCTGCATGGCTACAGCTTTTTTTAAACTGTTAATATGTGAAAGCAAGGGGTGTTTCTGTTAAAATAGTCCCACTGTCATGAAAATAACCTTATCTATAAAGAGATCACTTTGATGATGATATGAGTGACAAATCAAGGCAATTTCACATTTTAAAACTAATGCTTTATTAGATTAATTCATTAATAATATAATTTTTCCTAGTGGTCAGTCCTTACAAATAACACATAAATGGTACATATATAAAGCTGTTAGTCTTTAGCAGTCATGTTCTAAAAGATCTACAGGTATACAAAACCCACAGATCTGCAGCAATATACTTAGTACTGGTGGCTACGGTCCCGAGGGTTTCTTAGTTGCAAATGCCAAATTAGTCAGCCCTGACAGGTCTTTCATGAGAGAAGTGGGTTTGCCATCTTCTGCATTATTCCTTGCTTGAAACTGTGATTCTTATGCTGCTAAACTGTTTCCATGAAGGGGGCTCTCCTCTACTCCTGATGTTGCCCAAATTATATAATTTTTTCTAGCTGGTTATGTGCTCTGTGCATTTTGGAAACTGCCCTGAATTTGCAGTTCCTTATGCTTCTTCTGTCTGGTAACGTTTTGTTTCTTGAATACTGCCTTTGAAACTTCAACTTTTCTCTGCTTCATTGGTGATCATACTGATATATATGTGAGATATATATATTTATATATGTATATATTTATGACGTTGTGTCTGGTTATACCATCTTAGTATCACAAAATAATTGTGATATTCCTAATTACACCATTGTAGTACATACACCTGTATCAAGTTAGTAGCCAGTCAAAGCTTCACACATAGAGTTAAAGAAATAAATGTACTATTACTTCAGATGAGTTTCAAGTGAAAACAGATTTTGAAGATGTGAGGTGTTCAACCCCTTTGATACAAGACCAAATTCAAAGATTGTAAGGAAAGATGTGAGCTGCACAGTAGTTGAGGAGACTCATCATGTGTCAAGTTGGCACTGTAACAGAACTGAGAAAGCAAATTGTCTGTCAGCATGCAAAATCATTCATCTCTATTTTCATGACCTGCTGTACTGTATTTTCTTATGCAGTCCATATATGGTCTGATTCATCAATAAAGGATGATGATTTCTGGAGAAATTATAACAATACCAATGTATTCATTAGTCACTTCTGCCTGATGCTTGCAATAGTAACTCAGTCTTAATGGTGTGTTGACACCATTGCCTTTTGCCCCAGAACAGCGTTACACAGATGGCCAGAACCTATCACATTTTAGGAGCAGACTGATTCTTTCCTACTACTAAATGTGAAATATGTCCAGTTATTTTAACTACTTCTGCAGTATCATAAAACATAAACACCATTTCTGTCCCTACAGAGCACATAAAGACACTGCTTTAGTGGCTATATTTGTAGTGGTAGTTATTCATCCTTAGATACCTACAAGAAATGTACTTATTGTTATGCTACATCAGGTTTTCTGTTTAAAACTATTTTTATGTAAATGCATTTATTTCATAGAGCCACAGTTAAAATGAAGCAGCAGTGTGTGGACATAAAACATAGTGTATAGTTCTGCAATCCTTAATTCAGTCTGTTCTGCTGGCCAGATGATGTCTGGGAAAATGAGCTTTGGTAAACAGATATATGATGTAGGCCAGTTCTTGGCATAAAATTATCAGCAACTTTACACATTAATTAAAAGCTTTGACTAGGTTGTTTGGGCATTTTCATTGAAAATAAAAGGTGGAACACTGTCAATGCTGATGAAGCTTGGTTTTTTTTAAATACACAGATCTTTTTTTCTGAAGTATTGAGTTAACCTTTGTTATTCGCCTCCACACCCACCCAGTTCACGATCTTAGTCTGTGCATTGGCAAGAAAGAGTTATCAATGGAAGGAGAATTTTTATTTCCATTTGATTACAATAAATTATTTTTTTTACTTGGAAAATCCTAATATTTTTAAGATTAGTAAAAAAAAGTGAGGCTTTTTTTTTTCTTGATTTGAAATTTGGCTAAAGAGACTTGCACAGCTTTGAAATACTCATGGGTGTAATAGTAAGTGTTTTGTGCATGTCATGTGACATAAAGCAGATTTTGCAGCTGTCTGTTTCAGGAGAAGGGTAGCTAGCATACTAACCCTCTGACATATGCTTTATTTATTCTTTGACTGAGAAGGAGGGGTGCCTTAATGACATTATTTTACTAAGTTGAATTTGTTAATTTCAGAAATATGTGAGCAGACCTCTTGTCCTTTTTTTTTTTCTCTCTGTCTCTTTCTTTTAAATTTTATTTCATTTTAGTTTTAATTATTCAGTGCAAACTCAAGATTTGTGTTAACAGTCACCATGACAACAGCTTCCTCTAAAAACCACTCATAAACATACTCAAAACTGCAAATTCCTTTATGTTATCTTTCTGGAGATATATTCCTCTCACAGATAGCAAATCAGCAGTTCTGTTTTCTGAAATAATCAGTTTTTCAAGACCGTATGTTTTGTAAAAAAAAAAATCAGAGATCAGCCCAATATTTTGATCCCAATCATGCAAAAAAAAAAAAAAATAACAGATAAACAATTACCTCCCCCCTTATATTTTGATCAGAACTGTCTTGGTTAATGTCTTTTAAAAAATATTTAATCTTTTCCATTTGTTCCTGTGCTTAACTGGAATAAATAAATAAATCTGTTGGGGTCTGCTCCACGGAGGAGGGTAGAGACCTTGGCTTTAAGCCATGGGTGAGCTCTCAATCAGGATGAGCTAAGACCCACCCCTGAGCACCTCATTTGGTATATGAAAATTGCTTCTAGGAAGTTCTCAGTTCTCGTTATTACTATTGGTTATTTTTTTCCACAGTATTTTCCATATTCCTAATCATTTGCCCCATTGGATTGTCCTCCCAGATCCTCGCCTTAACCCCATTCTCTCTTACATGCAGGAAACCACTGTACACCCTGGACCCTGCGCTTTTTCGGTCCACTCCTTGTACTGTGCACGGTGTCTTGTTTGGATTTTTCCCTTATAAAAAGTTCTGTTTCCGGACAACCAAATCAGCGTGGTCTCTCTCATAAAAGTCTCCAAAGGTGGGTGCCCTGAGGAAGCTACCGGTAAAATTATCCAGGCTAGAACCGGACGCTTCATAAATTAATAATAGTTAAAAATGTAATTATATCTATATCTATGTTTATACCTATACCTATATATATGTAAGTATTTCAAATATTGCAATGTTTGTAATTTTTCAGGAGATCCAAAAATTGATGTTTTCTTTTCCTTCACTTGTTTGATTAAATGGTAAGAAAATAGGGGAATATAAAAGAGAAATCTGAACTTGTAAAATCAGTCTGCAAAGCTGGTAAGAAAAACTTTGACTTTTTCCCATATAATGGCATAAACTCCAAAGCTGTGAAGTTTTGCTAACAGCTTTGGGTTTTGGCATGGAGAGATTGAAAGCCTGCTATTTTGTCAGCAATAGAAGTGAGGAACGTATGGCTCAGTATGCAGAATTAGTCATTGAATATTGGAATATATATCCTTACTTTTAGAAATTCTATAGCCGATTTAAAAACAAGTTTTGCCTTTTTGAGGTCTCTAAATCATGATAGTTTGGGGATCTTGGGTTCACTTGTGTAGGCATAGAATAGGCAGTAGAAATAAGGCCCTTCAAAAATATTTCCTTTTTTTTTTTAATCCCCTGTATGAAGCTACGCTAGAGCTTATCACTCTTTTTTTGGTATGATTCATATAAAATCTTCACAGCTTTCCTCTCTGTGAGCAATGTGGCCAGACTAAACAAATGTTGAGAAAATCTTTGTATCATGCTACATAAATGAAAGCTCTCACTTAGTTATGCTGCTAAAGGTATTGCAAAGCAAAGAGATAAGTAGGACACAGCTCATTACCAGCCTCCACTTCATTTTTCACTGACTGTACTTAATTGTATTATGTCACTGTGTCTAAATTTCTTATCCAAGCAATAAGCTACGCTTCCAAGATGGACTTCCAGAAGCAGAAGAAATTTTTGGCTACAAGTATCAACTAAGAATCCCTTTTTCTGTAAAAGAATACTCAAACTGCTGCTAGCTCAGCAGGTAGATAAGCAGACCTCTAGGGCTTCACACACTTCCCAACAGCAGACTTTCCTAGGGACACAAAGATGATATGTCTTTTCCCTTTCTGGTAAGAAGAGAATATTGATTGCCTCTGTTCTTTTTCACTTGTGTGTTTGGACTCAAGTTCTAGTTTAATTTATAGCTTCCATTTGTAAGGCTTTTCTTCCTTTCATAAGATGTCTCTGTCTTTTGTAATTTATTTTTGTTTCATACCATATTGATCTTACTTAACATCAGTTTCTCTGCATCTACCCTTATCATTCATTTTGCTTTCCTTCCTCTTCATTATTCTCTTCCTTTTTCTTTCATTGCCCAACCCAGTTCTCAAGTGAACTTCTTTCCTCATTTAGTACACTGTCCAATCTGTACAACATTTCACCACTGTTTAACCATGTCCCAAGACATGAAACCAAAGTGATAGGTCATCTTCTAGTCTGTCTTCATTATTAATGTCAGGTTTGAGTATGTTCTGTGTAATACCAAATTTCACATGGTACACACTGCATTTTTAAGTGAAACACTCTTTTTTTTTTTTTTTCTTTTTTTTTTTTGTGTTCAACGCAATGAACTTTTTTCTTAAAGTAACAGAACTCAAACAGAATGGGAGTATTGCATTATTTTTAGTTTACTCATCTGTGTTTAAGTGTTGTTATGAATGGATATAATCAAATACAATGACAAAATTTTCTCTCTCATCCGTGCTGTGAGGTTGACTTTCTGTACGTTATCCTGTGATTTTTAATTAAAGTAGTCAGTTGCTGGCAGGTGTATAATAGTAAATGTTAAATGTGTTGCTTAATTATTCATTCTTTCCTCTGTTAAAAATTGAATGGATTCGAAAATGCATTAGTGTGAAAATGCCATGCAAATGGTGTATTCTATGAAAGTCTTAATAGGCAATCCTCATTCTCCTTCAGGGAACAAAATAAAATACTATATAAAATGTCTAGTTTTACTTGCATGAAATATTGACTTCTGCTGAGAAGCTAAAAAAAACTGCTTCAAGTTTCAAAATTTTAAATCTCATCAATCTATTTGCTACAAGCCTGTGAATAGATCAACAAACTCTAATTAATATGATCGACTTATAAAAGAATAGTAGTGAGTAATCAGAGCTGTTTGACATCAAAGATTAAACCCTCAAATAACCAAGTTAAACAGTACAGTTTGTATTACATCACTTTGGCAAATATCCTTCATTTGTAAGTATTTCTGAAACCCAGATGAAGGCCATTTTAACTTCAATTAAGTTTTGTTTTGCTTGGCTCTCTAAATGTCTGAACTGTTGTACTGTCCAGTCATGGAGAAATCTAGGTGGAAAAAAACCCATATGTGGTCTACTGGCTATGTGTCCTGCTAGACCAGGATTCCACTCTCCAGTACTCTGTAGTTGCCTTTGCTGTCTGACTTGAATGTGATGAAAATGATGTGTTAGCAAAATTTGGCCGAGGTTCAACAGAACTCTGAATTAGATGTTTTCTATCTTTTTCAGCAACTTTCAACTGTTTCTTGTCCATTTTCAAAAACTATTTCTAATTCCTGCAACTATCTTCATACTATCTTCCTGGTAGTTGTACCATCCTTTTTAACAGCAATCATCTTCTGTGCCGAGACCCTTGCTGTTTCAGTCTTAATTTTCTACTTGCTACCTTTCTGTCATCACAGTTGCTGAGTCATGAAACTTGCGACTCATGATCCCTGCATTAATTACTTGACAATTTATTGCTTTTTACAGATGTCTTGGTTTGGAAAGACAGGGTGTTTGCTAGGGAGCCAAAAATGGAAGCTTTCCTTGGGCTTGTTATAATTCTAAAATTGAAGGGGTCTCAGGCAACGATGTGAGGGTAGGAACAACAGTTCTTTACTAGTTAGTCTAACAAGGTAAGTTAACAGCAATAACTATAGTGTTGACAACAAACAGAACTAGAGAGGAAAGAAAAAAAAGCCAACAACAACCCAGTTACAGTTCTCCTCTGGCACCCTCCCCCCTCAGTACCATCAAAAGCTACCAGAGAGAGCAGCAGTCCCGGGGGACGAGATGTATCCGAGGCTTGGCAGCGGTAGCTGGAGCTGTAGAAATGTCCCGGCTAGGCAGGGGGTGCAGAAACACAGCGTGGGGAAACCTCGAACAGAACTGAACCAGCAGTGGGTGCAGGGCAATGGGGCAGGAGCTCCTGGCAGAGCAGGGAGAGGACAGGTTTCCCAAATTCTGGGAGATACATGAAGAGACAGTGGGGGGGTCACTCTGAGCTGAGCTCCAGGTGAGGGACGGTGAGAGCCCTCTGCCGTCCCAAAGATGAGCAGCCCTGGCTCAGTCCAGTTTCCTCTGAGCGCAGAAAAACTGCCCAGAGCGAAGTGAAGTCTGGGTGCCACCCTGTCTCTCACTTAGCTGCTTTCTTTTGTTTGTTCCCAAGCACACATGAGCACCCAACAATCAGCTTTTTAGCAACTTCTGGGAAAAAATTCTGTAAGAAAGCAACGCAACCCCCAACATTATCCACCCTGAATTTTTTTCCACACCAATATGTTACATCAAATTTAAACTTTTAAATTATGTACATACACGCAGTACTTTAATTATATACATATATACATGCAGCTACAGATACAGGCACAGTGTCGTGAGTAGCTTATCCTAAAACAAGATCTCCTTGAGGTCTTAGATAGAGTCTCTCCATCCCTTTGCATTACCCACTAGGTGCAGCCTGGTCCCTGAGCAAAGACAACTCCAAGGATGGGCTTGTCTTTGCTGGAAGCAGAATTAACCCAAACCGTTTTTCCTAGCATACCTCTCATGTGTACCACTGGAACTTTATCTCCATCTGTTGTTCCCAAGGCTTCAGACTGGGCAGGGCCTGCTCGGTCAGTGGAACCTCGGGTGTTCACTAACCATGTAGCCTTTGCTAAATTAATCTCCCAGTTTTTGAAAGTCCCCCTACCAAGTGCCTTTAAGGTGGTTCCCAGCTGCAGGTGCATGGTAAGGAATATGGTACACCCACTCAATACCATGTTCTTTAGCTCAGGTGTTAATAAGGCTGTTTTTGAAATGAGTCCCATTGTCTGACTCAATCCTCTCAGGGGTACCATGCCTCCACAGGACCTGCTTTTCCAGGCCCAGGATGGTGTTCCGGGCAGTAGCATGAGGCACAGGGAGGTCTCCAACCATCCAGTGGTGGCCTCCACCATGGTCAGCACGTGGTGCTTGCCTTGGTGGGTTTGGGGCAGTGTGATGTAATCAATCTGCCAGGCTTCCCCATACTTGTACTTGGACCACCGCCCACCGTACCAGAGGGGCTTCAGCCTCTTGGCCTGTTTGATGGCAGCACACGTCTCACAGTCGTGGATAACCTGTGAAATACTGTCCATGGTTAGATCCACCCCTCGGTCTCGTGCCCACTTATAGATGGCATCCCTACCCTGATGCCCTGAGGCATCATGGGCCCATCGAGCTAGGAACAACTCCCCCTTGTGTTCCCAATCTAAGTCTATTTTTGACACCTCTCTCTTTGCAGCATGACCTACCTGTTCATTGTGTTGGTGCTCCTCATTAGCCCAACTCTTGGGGACATGGGCATCTACTTGACGAACTTTCACAGGGAGCTTCTCTACTCGAGTGGCAATGCCTTTCCACTCCTCAGCAGCCCAGATTGGTTTCCCTCTACGCTGCCAGCTGGCCTTTTTCCCCCATTCCAGCCACTCCCACAGAGCATTGGCTACCATCCATGAGTCAGTGTAGAGGTAGAGCTTGGGCCACCTCTCTCTCTCAGCAATGTCCAGAGCCAGTTGAACGGCTTTGAGCTCGGCAAATTGACTTGATCCCCCTTCTCCTTCAGTAGCCTCTGCTACCTGTCGTGTGGGGCTCCACACAGCTGCTTTCCACTTCCGGTTCATCCCTACAATGCGACAGGAACCATCAGTGAAAAGAGCGTAGCGTTTTTCTTCTGCTGGTAGCTGGTTGTATGGTGGAGCTTCTTCAGCCCACATCACTTGTTCCTTCTCCTCTTCATCAGTGAGACCAAATTTTTCACCCTCAGGCCAATTCATAATTATTTCTAAAATCCCAGGGCGATTTGGGTTTCCAATGCGGGTGCACTGCATGATGAGAGCGATCCATTTGCTCCATGTGGCATCAGTGGCATGGTGGGTAGAGAGAACCTTTCCTTTGAACATCCACCCCAGCACTAGTAGCCGGGGTGCCAGGAGGAGTTGTGCCTCTGTCCCAATCACCTCTGAGGCAGCTTGGACTCCTTCATAGGCAGCCAAGATTTCCTTCTCCGTGGGAGTGTACTTGGCTTCTGACCTTCTGTAGCTTCGCCTCCAGAATCCCAGCGGTCAGCCTCGAGTCTCTCCAGGCACTTTCTGCCAAAGGCTCCAGGACAGACCATGGCTCCCGGCTGCAGAGTACAGCACATTCCTCACCTCTGGTACTGTCCTGACTGGGCCAAGGGTTACTGTATGAGTGATCTCATGCTTGATTTGGGAGAAGGCTTGTTGCTGTTCAGGGCCCCAGTGGAAATTATTCTTTTTACGGGTAACCAGGTAGACAGGGCTCATGATCTGACTGTACTCTGGAATGTGCATTCTCCAAAAACCTATGGCGCCTAGGAAAGCTTGTGTCTCCTTCTTGTTGGTTGGTGGAGACATCGCAGTGATCTTATTGATGACCTCAGTGGGAATTTGACGCCGTCCATCTTGCCACTTCACCCCCAGGAACTGGATTTCTTGAGCGGGCCCTTTGACTTTGCTCTTCTTGATGGCAAAACCAGCTTCTAGCAGAATCCGGATGATCTTCTCGCCTTTCTCAAATACTTCCATTGCCGTGTTCCCCTACACGATGATGTCATCAATGTATTGCAGGTGTTCTGGAGCTTCACCCTTTTCCAGTACAGCCTGGATCAGTCCATGGCAGATGGTGGGACTGTGTTTCCACCCCTGGGGCAGTCGGTTCCAGGTGTACTGCACTCCCCTCCACGTGAAGGCAAACTGAGGCCTGCATTCTGCTGCCAAAGGAATGGAGAAAAACGCATTGGCAATGTCAATAGTGGCATACCATTGTGCTGCCTTGGACTCCAGCTCATACTGGAGTTCCAGCATGTCTGGCACAGCAGCACTCAGTGGTGGAGTCACTTCATTCAAGCCACGATAGTCCACAGTCAATCTCCATTCTCCTTCAGATTTGTGCACAGGCCAAATAGGGCTGTTGAAGGGTGAGTGGGTTTTGCTGACCACCCCTTGGCTCTCCAGCTCACGGATCATTTTGTGGATGGGGATCACAGCATCTCGATTCGTCCGGTACTGCCGGCGGTGCACTGTTGAGGTGGCAATTGGCACCTGTTGCTCTTCCACCTTCAGGAGTCCTACTGCAGATGGGTTCTCTGACAGACCAGGCAAGCTGTTCAACTGCTTAATGTCCTCTGTCTCCACAGCAGCTATTCCAAAAGCCCACCTGAGTCTCTTTGAGTCTTTGTAATAGCCATTCCGGAGGAAGTCTATGCCCAGGATACACGGGACCTCTGGGCCAGTCACAATTGTGTGTTTTTGCCACTGCTTCCTGTTCAGTCTCACCTCAGCTTCCAACAGAGTCAATTCTTGTGATCCCCCTATCACCCCCCAACCCCCAACAACAGAATGTATCAAAACATATTTATTCTTTCCTTAAGATGAAGGACTAAACAAAGAAAAGCAAAGAGGAAATAATGATTTAGATTTAAAAATGTTTGTGACTGCTCATAGGGTAAAAACTTTGACCTAGTTTACAATACTCTATCTCTTACCCCCCACTTTCCCCTGAAATCTCTCTTTCAGTAATCCTCAGTTGTTTAGAGTGGGTAATAAGGGAGATAGAAACTAAATATAAATTGTTTATTCATACTATATTCAATTCTGAAATTTTAGGCATTCTGTCATTAGGTTGTTTTGCTGCTACCAAGGACATTCAGGAGGTAGGATGGAATGGCAGGCACAGACAGGGTCATATAAACAATTTTAAAGCATTAGGAGAAATCATGACAGATGGTAATTTACCTACAGTTTCATTATTGAAGTATGTTTCTTACATACTGAACTAAATTCTCACAATGTGTGATAGGAGGTCCACGTGACTCAGCAGAGAAAATGTGTTGCAACAGAATGTGCAACATACAATTAAAGCATCTACTGATAAAAACTTGTTCTCAGTATTGCTATCTGATCAGGCTTCTTTCTTGCAAGACTGGAGACCAGCAGCTAACAGCTAAGATGAAAACACCTTCTCTGTATTCTTTACCTTGGTATTGCATGATACCTGATTTTGCCTGATCTTCTTCATGCAGAAAGCAAGGACAATCATTTAAAAACATGGATTCTAGACTCACTTCAGAGGTAGCAGGAGCAGCACTTCATCCATTTGCAAGCAGCAGGGTCTGAGGAATAAATGGCGAGTTCTGAGTCCAAGGTCCAAAAATTTCCAGTCGGAATTGTTTTCCCACTGCAACTTTTCTTATCTAGATTCTAGGAAGAATGGTTCCCAGACAGCCACTGCCTGCCAAGGGGCTTCTGCTCTTTGGTCTTTCTTACGTCCTTGCATCAGTGATTCTGAAAGGCCTGAGAACTTTCACTCACTGTCTTACCGTCATCTCTATTGATGATTAGGATTTTCTTTGTCCTTTGCCCTCATCTCTCAGCCTTTGTGAGCAGTAAAATTTAAAAATTATAGGAAAAGTGAAGGTGCTGAAAGACATTGTGTCTTTGTACGACATGATGACTCCTTCTGCAACTGCTTAAAGCGTCATTTGCTTAGACTCTTCCAGTTCTTCCAGGGTGTTTAAATTGGCAAGTGTAAGGTTCTCAAAGAACCTTACTAGCATGAGGGAATCAGCAAAACAGGTCTGAATATATGAGTTTGCCTGTAGGGAGAGAATGGGATTTTGAGGAACTGAGCCTCTTGGTAATACCCACATGTAGAAGCAAGTTGGAAAAGTTTCTTGTTAAAAGTACTTTATCCACAAATTTAATTTGTGGCATTACCATCACCAGATGACTATTTTAATGCTTTTTACTTTGAGAGGCCACATGTTTAAAGTATACAAAATGGATTTAAAATGTCCTTGTGAATAATCATTGAATTCTGTGTGGCTATCTCAAAGAAACTCAGAAAACAACAAACCAAATATGTAGTAACAGTGCAATTGTTTACTTTTCATTGCACTTCATATTTTTGAAATTCACTATGCAAGATCATGTTAACTGATCCTCATGCTGTGTTTTAAATCATTAGTGGTTTTTAGAACTCTATGGTGTCCTGGTTTAGCACTAATTGGACAATTTTTTAATATTGACACCTAATTGAACCAATGAAAAGGATAGATACGCCTTCTGTGAATACACATTTTGAGACAAAAAACAATGGGAATTCTACTCTTGGTTCTGGCCTTGGAGGAGGTGGCTGGCTGGGTCCAGACTAGCACCAGCATGGCCTATGTGGCGTGGCCAAGATTTCTGCCTACAGAGGGGTGGTGAGCGGATTGGCGAACCCCTTACCAGGGAGCCCGCCAGGCCCTGTGCCAGCATTCAGCTGGGGCCCCTTGCCAGTGGTACCGGGCCTTTTCCTAGCAGAACCTTCTGGGCTGTGCCAGCTGGAGGCTGTATCAGCACTGGGAGCAACTTAGGAGAGAGTGGCCCGGAGGCCAGGAGCAGCCATGCGGCCTCCGCTGTTCCAGACAGGGAGTGGACACATGGCTGGGATCAGAGC